>LOEQ01011796.1:0-28668 GCA_001685075.1 Bramus lutescens
ATGTACATAATAATTTTACTTACTAAACCTATTCAGTTTTATTGTTGATCCATATTGGGTTGTAAATAGCTTCCCCATCATCTAGTGCTCAGTCATATTTACGTTCCTCTCATGACTTAGCCAAGCCATTTTTAATATAAGACTTAGACTCCTTAGGATAGGATAACTATTACATTTAGCATATGTTTATTGTTTGATGTTATTCATGCTGGTTGTGGGGCACACGTGGTAGGATTTGCTGGAGGAGGTGGAGGCAGGAGGATCACTAGTTTGAGGCCAGCCCACCTGAGCACGTTTTTTTATTTTTATTTTTATTTTTCTATTTATGGTTTTTTGAGACAGTGTTTCTCTATAGCTCTGGAACCTGTCCTGGAAGTAGCTCTTGTAGACCACGCTGCTGTGTGAGCATCCATTATGGTTGAGGAGATGAGTCAGTGGGCAAGACACTTACTGTTCAAGCACAGGAATCTGAGTTTGGATTGCCAGCCACCAGGTAAGAGCACAGTATGGCCTCACTCTCCCATAAAGCCAGTGCTGCAAGCGGGGGTAACAGGAGGGTCTCTGGGGTTTGCTGACTGGCCAGCAAAAAAATGGTGAGCTCCAGAACTTGTCTCAAGAGGAAATACCTGATACCTTTCTGTGACCTCCATATGTGCAGGCACACACCTGCATACACCACACAAACAGGAAGAGGAGAGAGACAGAGACAGAGAGGGTGGAAATGACCTGAGGGGACATGCAGCCCTATGGACACTGCCCTGGAGCATTGAGAAGAAGTCAACAGGAAAGGAGCTATATCGAGCCAGCATGGTCAGGACCTCTCCTCATCCACCCAGGTGTCTCTGTAGAAAACAACTCTGCAGTATGTTTCCAGAAGTTATATAACTAAGAGAGTTAATATTTTATTCTTACTCTATTCCCAAACACTAAGAACATTAGCATATTGCACTGTGTTGTTTAACAATTAGAGTGTAGGTGTACTGCTATGTCATTTGTTAGATTGGGGACAGATGTTCTGAGGGTAGAGCGGGAGGGAGAAGCGTCTGAAATTACTTTTTCCTTAATGCCCGCCCTCGCACCTGATTTCCGGATGTCTTTTGACCTTACCAAATGGTTCCATGTAAAGCTAAAGATGCATTGTTTCCCCCCTCAAAAAAGGAAAATTATACTGGGACTTTAATGCAAGATTTGAAGAAGAGTGAAATTGGGTGCACAGATACTCTAAACTGCTTCAGATTTCTAAGGGTGAGGAATTGTCTGGGGCAATTTCATTCTACCTACAAAGAGAGCAGCGGGGAAGATATTTCTTGAGGTTCCTGAGGTACCTGCCCATTATGAGTGAACACATCCTTGGATCTCACATCCATTCAACATTGACACAGCTGGCATCTCATGTAGATTCATGACTTCAGGCAAGAATTTCTCCCTGATTCTCTTCCCACTCTTCATGTTGGCAAACAGCAGTGGCCAACAGGAAGTAATAGAGATTCACAGAGTGCAGAGAATGACCCTAGCAGCCATAGAGATGCCATGTCAGTCTTGAAACAGAATATCTGATGTGAGCAAGTTTTATAAAGAAAGAGGGGCCTATTTAGCTCAGAATAGAGGTTCAAATTCCAAGATCAGGTTGCCTTCTGTGAAGGAATCATGATAGGTGGTGTCTTAACCGGGGAAGTCATGTGTAGCAAAGGAAGCTAGAAAGACACTCAGGATTTGAACTGTCTTATACTGGATTTTCATGAGAATTACCTTAATCCTTTTCCAAGGCAGCTCCTGAACTTAAAGACCTCTCCCCAAGCCTCATCCTCTTAAAGGTCCCATGTCACTACTTGGGTCAACACAAGAACGTCTTAGAGATACATTCAAACCATACACAAGCTGTCCCTCGGGCTTTTTAAATGTCGTAAACAGTTGGATGGATTGACAGCCAATATCATATCTGAAACATTTCAGGTTAATTCTTAAAGAAGGAGACAAGTAGATCCTTGACCTGCTAACGTTTATTCATTATTCTTTGAAATTAGCAAGAATCATAAGAAGCACATATCAATCAAATACAGCCACAAAGATGTCTTGGGTATAAATAAAGGCGCACTATGAGACACACTGCAGAAGGGACCGTCACCTCTTACGTCACTACCTCTTAGCAAGAAGCACCTGCAACATAATTTAATCCACTCACAGATAAGAAGAAAAACACTTGACTTTTAAAAGGAAAAGTATATATGTATAGGTTGAAACTGATCAGTATTTGCCTCCCAAGACCTTTCCCTTGTTTGCATTTACAAGGTCAAGTTCAAGGACTGTTACAAAAGTGACCAAAACAAACTTGAAAGAACAATGTTTCCTCAGAGTTCAACAGAACAGTGCAGAAAATAAGTTACTTACCCATGCACAGAATAAGGCAGAGGCTAATTTCATTCGGGTTAGGAATAATAAATTTAACTAGTTTTCTTTTTCACAACACAGACATCTCGGACATCACGTCATATTAAGTAACGATTATACTGAATTATGCATCATACTCTACTTACTTTCCTAACTCTACTCAGCAAGTCGGCACTCGCGCCAAAAGAAGCTCTTCCCGTGGAAGGCCGACTGTGGCAACCACGGAAGTCCATTGGGGTCTCACCGTAGGGTCTACTGTCAAGAGAGCCCATACTCTGTCGAAGCAGACAGTGGTGAGAGCTGACGGTACATTAAAACATGGTCTATGGATTTCACAAATTCTGGGTTTTTAAAATACTTTTTTTTTTCAAACTAAAAGCTGCAGAGACTTAGTTCCTCGGTAGTCTACTGGAAACTCGTGAGCAGCTAACGTTTAAATTTCTTAAGCTTTTTAATTTTCTTAAAAATATTTAAATGATCTTAGTATCTCATCTTTTTTGAAAAATAATCCCCCCCAAAAAAGATTACAAATCTTTTGTTTTAATCAGTGTGACCAAGGGCTTGTCATCAGGGCTGTAATCCTCGTAGGCAATGGGAGTCACGTCATACATCGCAGGCCGAGATTTCTTCCCAAACCTGAAATCACAGTCAGAAAGGATTCTGGTTACATAAGAATTGGATTCCAAATTCTATTAAAGGTGAGTGCTAAGAATAATTTCCATGATGTCATTGTTGGGCTTTTGTTGTTTTGTCTTGTTTTGTTGGTGGTGGTGGGTTTTGTTTTGTTTTGTTTTTGTTTGTTTTTCTTTTGGGGTGTGTGTGTGTGTGTGTGTTTTACTATTGTTGTTTGTTTTTTGTTTTGGGGGTAACCCACAGATACAGCTGACCTAAGCTTGTGGGAATCTCACAGACTCTAGATCGACAACTAGGGAGTTGGCATGGGAACGACCTAGGCCCTCTGCATCTGGGTGACAGGAGTGTAGCTTGGTCTTTTGTGGGGCCCCTAGCAGAAAGACCAGGACCTGTCCCTGACACATGAGCTGGATCCTTAGAATCTATTCCCTTGTGTGGGATGCCTTGCCCAGCCTTGATGCAGGCAGGGAGGAGCTAGGTCCCGCCTCAACTTGATACGCCACGCTTTGTTGACTCCCATGGGAGGCCTTACCCCTTCTGAATGGAGATGAAGGACAAGTGGATTGGGAGGGTGGGTAGAAGTGAGGTGGGAGAAGGGAATGGCAGTAGAGGAGGGAGGGGAAACTGTGGTTGGTATGTAAAAGAAAGAAGGAAAGGAAGGAAGAGAAAGAAAGTTTCCATCAAGTGCCTGTTGCATACGCATGAGCTTGAATCTAAGCTTGGTCCTCCTGCACTCATGTAAAACCTAGGGCAGTGATGCTAGTGTACTCCAGGGCTATAGGCAAGGAGGGGAGCAGATGGATCCCAGGTCTTACTGGCCACCCAGTCTAGCTAATTGGTGAGCTGAGGTGAGCTCTAGTTCAATGTAAGACCCTGTCTCAAAAATTAGTCGGCATAACCACCGAGAAAGTAGCTGCACATGGACTTCTGGCCTATATACACACACACACACACACACACACACACACATACACGCACATCACATATACATCATACCAATACACGCACGCACACATCACACACACACACATCACACACACATACACACATACCTACATATACACATGCACAACCTACATACAATACACACACATACACTCACATACCTAAATGTAACACACATACTCTCTCTCATACAAGCATATATGTATACTCACATACCTACATATATATATTACACAAAAAATAACATTCAAGAACTATAAAAATACTCCAAGGTATATTCTTTAGCATGTATAAAAACTTGAGGCATCCTGATATTAACACTGATTGGGGAATAAACATTAGTCTTTAGTTCAGGAGACAAAATGGATTAATGTTAAAGCATCCAGGATAAATCATGGTGAATCAGGCAGGACAGCGCCACACCAGACTTAAGACAACATAAATTGATCTCTCCTTTACTTCAAGACCCACAAATATCTGGAGAGATGGTTTGGTTTTCCATCCATTCTCATGACTAGCGAGCAAAATGGCAGGTGGTGGTCCCCAGGCAGCACACAGACAGCCTCTGGCCTGGGGGGTTGGAGGGAGTAAGCTGGAAAGGCTCTGAGAGCTTCTGAAATCCCAAACACAAAAAGCCAAGAAGAAAGAAATGACCCTACAGCACTGAGGTGTTTGCCCACAAATGCCGTCGGTGTTCACCATCAGTTCCCTCGACCCCCAGGAGCATCCTTTTCCTCTGAGTACCAAGCTGTTGCCCCGACAGATCTATGCACAGTGATGTCGCCTCAGCAGCAGGACTGATGCCCAGAAGCCAGAGGAGTTAAAACTCCAAGTGCAAGACTTCCTGCCAAACCAGTCCTTAGAGAATAATTATTAAAACATGACCAGTTCAACTTCTGGGTGGTCTCTTCCCAGGCGAGACCTCACTTTCCCCAAAGCCTCTGGAGTAAAACAGTTTAAAGTCGTCCATGGGAACCTACCATTGTTTCTTCTTCATATATATGGCTTTTTCTTTAAAAATAAATAAATTATTTTACTTCCAACAGAGCTCATTAAAAAGAGATTTTAAAAAACAACCACCTCAAATTTTGAAAAGGTTAAGATGGGTCCCAAGGAATCAGAGGGTCTTGCTTACCATGGCTCCCTCCTACTGTTCTCCTCTCTTCTTTGTTACCTTTTGAATGTCTGCGTTCTCACGTACAAAGGTGAGATGTAGGAAGGAGTGGGGAATGAGAAAGAGAGCACAAACTCATGGTACTCCTCCTGCTCCAGCCTGTCAAGTCCTGGTATTCCAGGCGCAAGTTGCCACCATGCCTGAAATGATCTTTGGTTTTTAGACCCTCATTGGTTGCCTTCCAATTCACTCAAGATTGGCTGGCCTTCAAGAGCACAGAGGGGACACTATGCAAAATGCATGGTTAACACATTCTGCCACCACTGAACCACAGTGAGCATTAAAATGTTAAAAAAGGGCCCTAAGTAGAATCGTTTCTGAATTGCAATGCCTTACAGAACACCCACAGACAGTGTTGGCATTGACATGGGGTCAGACCTCAGCATATAGCCTGCTAGTCTGTCTGGATGAGGCCCATGCAATCCTAGGACAGGAAAAGTGGCCACATTATGACACTTGTTAAATTCCTTGCTTGCTCTCAAGTGAAAACATAGGAGGCTACTCTATGATAGAGAACTTTGATAGATTATTTTTCACAGAAGAGCTAGATGCATTTGTAATAACAGTGATGATTTAGAAAGAAAGCTGACAACTGAGAGCCTCCTCGGCCCTAGCCTGGTGGCCCTGGGGTGTGTTCCTGTGCGAACACTGATGTCAGAATGAATCACAGGCATTAGCTGACTAAATGAATCGATTGGCCAAAAAAAAAGGCAATGTGAACAACTCAACAAGCTCAACGCACCCTTTTAAGGCCACTTAAAAGAATCTGTCTTCTTAAAGCCTGGAAAATTAGATATCTCGGTTTTGTGCCGTGTTTTCACAAGCAGTAATTTGAATGGCTGAGAAATTAGTGTCACCATGGAGCCAATGACTGATAAGGAAAGTTTAGGAAAGAGTATTGCAGATCTGCTGAGCGTGACAGCCCAAGTCCAGACCCACTCACTTGAACACGTGCAAAGGGCACGAGTGAAGAGAGCACCTGACCTTGTGCCCAGACTCACCTGCTTGGTCAGGTGGCACAATGCCAATGAGATCATCCGCACGGGTCAGAAAGTGTAATGCTGACGACAAGAGCTGGTTGAGGTCAGACTAATACGCCTAAGAGTCTAGGAGCTGCCATCCCTGTGCCTCAGCTGCCAAATCGGTGTGAACTGTCTCCTTGAACGAGCTACAAAGTTAAATCCAAAGTGCAGGGTCTACCATATGGAAGCTAAGAGAGCGTCTGTTACAGACACTGAGGTGTGTGAGCACCCGTAAGCTGAGACAATGCTGCCTTTGTCTCTCCTGCACCTCTCAAGGTGGCGAATAAATGCCTATTAGCGGTCATGCTGAAACGCTAACTGCTTTTCATATCTCCTTTATTCCTCAGAAATGGCCCTGGGTTCCCTAAATACTGGCCACAGCAGAGACTCTCAAGAGACGTACCCTATCGTTTCTCTTCTCCATACTATGATTTCACCTACAAAGTCCATGCTGGAGAACCAAATAATTTACAAGACCAAATCAATAAAAAGGAAATATATATACACACATATGTGTATATATATATATTGTTTTGTATATATAATGTTTTAAATAAGTTTACAATTTTTACTAAACTACATTTATAGCTATCCTGAGCCTTATGAGGCCAATGGGCTACAGGTGGCCCACCCTAGTTGGTCTCAGCACAAATACAATCAGCATCACACCAGCATCTTAACCATACTTGGTAACAAGTCCTGAGTGTCTAACTCGTTCTCTGAGAGAATGAAAGATGCTCCAGCCAGTCATAAATAAGGCAGGAAAACAAGCACATTCTCCTAGCTCCTTAAAGCACTAAAAAGAACACCATAAAGAATGTCAGGTTGATCTGAATCTAAAGATGTGTTATTTGAGAATAACTGTTCTCCTTTTTCTACCTTTTGAAAACACTTCTAAGTGATAGACCTAGGCACCAAGACCATGACCTCACTGTCCCAAATGGCAAGCCATGGATCTGTTCCTGCTGATAGTGATAATCGCTCTGCCCACCTGAGTGTATGTAAAGCAGCTGTGGGACAGGTGGCTTCTGGGACAAAGGAGAGGAAATAAATGCCTTCTTAATCTAGCTGATAACTGACAACAGAGGCACCAGATGTCTTCTTGGTCCCTCATGAACGTCTCAGGTGACCCACTTGGAATGTATCTTTGTGTGGCCACTGAGCTGTGGTCATTCCAACTCAGTATCACTTCCGGGCTCGCAGCCAGGAAACAGCCGGTGAAATGGGCATTTGCTACAGGCCATGTTTGGAAACTAGAGAGAAGGGAACATCAAAGGGACCAAGTTTGGCCCAGCTCTTCCTAGAGTTTCCAGGAACAGAGAGCTAAGAAGCCAACTCACCAGAGACCTGGCTGCAGACTCTTTGTGGCAGGCGGAAGATCAGGCTGTAGCTACAGAGCCCTTCAGGCAAGAAGTTACCCTGAATTCCAGATTCTTGGGAAGGTGTGACCTTCCTGGGGACTGCTTCCTCTGTGCTTACTAAAAGATACTGGAGCTTGCTGGCTAGGATTATGCACTGTGCATTTTGATAAAGATGAGCAACAAATAGGAACCAGGTTGGTGAATGCTACCCCACCTCTTCTTTCCTGCCCGAGTATTCTGTTATCTTCCCAGAGTGCTGTAGAAGCATCATTCTCCACAGCAATCTCTCTCAAATGATCAGGCCTGAAATGCCAGATTCCTCCACTTCGGGGGATTACAAAGGATCTTAGTGACATTTCTCTGAGACTCTTATTCCTGGGTCTCCCAAACATCCAAGTCTAAAGCTATACTCTTGCTTCCCCCATGAGCTAAGTTCTTCTAGGAGTACCAGAGAGAAAGCACCAAGAAACTTGTTAGTTCTCCACTCCTTTTTTTCATCCTCTGCCTCCAGTCCAGCCATTTGGAATACTGAAAACTAGTCCTCTTGGCTGGGACCATGCACTGAGCTAGTACTTGGGGACTCAGACAAGACAAAACATCCTATGCCAACACAAACTGAGATCATCCATTCATGTCAGACCTCAGATTTTAGTGATATTTGCTACATGGTCAGGACCTGTTGGAGAGACAAAATTGAAAGGAGAGATTTGAATAAACAGTAGGGGATTGTGTGGATTGGCCCTGGGCTTCCTGGAAGCTGGGTTGCCTGAACTGACCCTGAGAGGAAACATCCAGGTTCACAGCCATGTAGGTGGGTCCCGAGTCCACCGGTTTCTCTCCCTCACAGTCACAAGAACCCCAGGGTGTAGATCCCAGAGAGGCTTTGAGGCAGATGATACAAGTTATCAAAATTCACATCTCTGGCTCTTTTTCTCTGGAACTAGGCTCTATTCCTGATTCTGGAACTTACCTTTGGGGGAGGAAGACTATGAACCTCTTATCTTCTGCTTCCACTCTACAGATTTGGAGTATGTGCCTTTACTGATACACCATCCTAATAAAGATAATACCACAAACAGTTTCCACAGACCCCACTCTCGATACCAACCCCAGGGAGCTGGAGAGATCTATTTATGGTTAAGAGCCCTTGCTGCTCTTGCTGGCTCCAGGCAGCTCAAAAGTACCTGTAACTCCACTTCCAGGGGGATACACCACCTTCTTCTGGGTTCTAAGTGCAACTCCACATAGGCACATGGACACACACACACACACACATACACACACACACACACACACAAAACCCAAAATGTGTTTTTATTTATAAAAACTAAACTCAGTACACTGACTTTCTGAATTGTGTGTTTCAAATTATTCCATCAACTCATAAGAAATAATTTTGCTGCTGATTTTAGAATGACACCCAGCTATTAGCTGGCCTTCCCAGCAATATCATAGATAGATCTAGGAGAAGTAAATATGTAATTATCTACTTATAGAATAATTTAATTTCCGTAATTTAACAATTGTCTTGTTCTTTAAGAAGGGGATTGGAGAGACCTGTGCTTGCAGACGGTTGAGGGAACCAGATGGAACAGAGGCAGGGAACGGAATAATGACACTTCCAGTCACACTATGTTTCTGCTCTCCCTCTCGTGCACCAACTCCTGACTTTCCTCCAGGAAAGGATACTGACTTCCAAAACATAAACTCTAAGCATCAGTTGATAGTGATTGATGATATCTCTAGGCCCTGGAATCCAAGAGGATAGTCTTCACGCATAGGTGACTGCTTTAAGGCAAGCAAGAAATCGTCAGGCTGAGGGGATGTCTCAGTTAGTAAAGCCTTGCCTTGCCTTGCCAATACAGGATTTAAATTCAATCCCAGGACCCTGCTAAAAATGCTAGACATGGCGGCATGGGCCTGTACTCCCAGCACTGGGGAGGCAGAGACAGGAAGATTCCTAGGGCATGCTAGCAGACCAATCCAGCCTCATTGGTGAGCTCCAGATCTCTAATGTGAGAGACTCTGTCTATCTCAAAGGAACTAGACAGCATCTGAAGATGACACAAGTTGCTCTGAGACCTTCACACGTGCATGCACACACACCATGCAAGGCATCCATCCATACATATGCATACACACATACATATTTATAAAAGACGTTAATGCACAGTGATGAAGAATCATGTGTGTACAGTTGCAAACAACACCAATTAGATGGATGAATATATTCAATATAAACATAACTGGCCACAGCATTAAAGGGTCACCCATGAAGTGGACCAGGACTGTCTTCAGTACCTTGTTCAGTTCCTGTTTTATTTTTTGAAGACCCTCTCTCATGGCTGTGAAGTCCTAATGAGAGCATAGCCCTGAAGCCCAGATGTGAGGTCTCCCTGGCTGCAGAGCTTACCTGGCATGCCGGATGGATGCGATGGCATTGCTGAACTCNNCTGTCGATGCTGCGGCAGTTGTAGAACTCCTCATAGGCCGGCCGGGAGGAGCCCTGGTACTCGATGCGGCTGATGCGGCAGATGCCCACAATCAGGATGATGAGCATGAGCACAAAGGCCACACAGAGGGCTCCGATGATGATGTAGAGTGAGTGCCGGGGCATGTTGGTGAGGCTCTCGGCCATGTGCCCAGACTTCCACTGCAGGTCTGAAGGCAGAGACAGAGCAAGGGCACAGCATGAATTGTAGCAGTCCACGCACCACGGCACTAACTTCACATGAGGGCCATCTAAGCTAGGAAAGAGTCTTTCTGTGAAGAATCCAGATCAAGATTTAATATCTTTAACATTAAGGGTCACTGGCAAATTACAAAGAAAAATCAAGAATACACCTACTTTGGTTTAGACGTGAAATGTCACCAAAGGACCATGTGTTTGAATACTTGGTTCCCAGTTGATGGCCGTGTTTGGGAAGGATGCTAAACCTTTAAAAGGTGGAACCTTACTAGAAGTCTAGAGTCCCTGGTGGGGAGGGGGCTGGCCCTGCTTCCTGTTCATGCCTGCTTCCTGACTGCATGTGCTTTCTCCCACTGTGATGGACTGTCTCCCCTCCAACTGAGAGTCACAAGAAAAGCTGCCTTCCTGAAGTCACTTCTCTTCGGATATTGTGTCACAACCAGAAAAGTAATTAACTCCATAGTCACTTTCAAAATACAATTCTTCTACCTGTTGCAAATATTATCACCAAATGATGGAAACCACAATTGACAATGATGCAGAAATGGAGGCTGCAAATTGATACTTGGCCCTTCTTGTAAACTTAATGGTTGAACTTCATCCAAGATTTGACCACTTTAGACTCCCTGCTGAAGAAACATCCCTGTAAATGTGCACAGCACCGTGTACACAAACATTCATCCTAGGGTCATAATATTTCAGTGTTGAATAATCAATCACTGCATATTTACAAACAGCTCAGAAAATAAGGTCAGGCCTCATGTACTTACCTCTCAGAGCAAATAAATATTAATAGTTTATCATTCTGCCTTATATTCCTTTCACATGTTTTCAAAAAGAATCTGTTGTAGATAAAGATGAAGTCCCCCCACTCCTCACCCCACCAGCCCCCAAACAATTTACAAGAGTCAAAAGGAGGAAGACAATCCAAATATTCAACTCTTAATGAGGCAGAAAGAAAGATATTCATTGTACAGTACAAACAAATAGAATTCAGTCAAATGAGACCTACTCTGAGGTAAAAAGTAATTTAGCAATCACAGTGAGTTTTAAATAGTTACTTTGGCATTGAACAGCTCGAAGTAGGCTCATAACACTAGCAAGTTTACCCTGCTTCCATAGGTAGGCTAAGATCTTATAAACATCTTCTTTAATTATAACTCCCAGAACATACATTATTTTCACCACCTCACCCACACAAGAGAAGCAGTCTAGGAAACTGACATTCCTTTAGTGAAAGCAAGATAGAACCTGAGGTCTGCTTGTCCTGTGTACATCAACAGTGACCACCTCTGAAAGACAGGATTATAAATGATTTTAGGGTCTTTTGTCTGCTTTTCAATCATTTTTAGAAATAATGGCCTATTTATTTGTATAATCGAGAAATGAACAAAAGCTGTTGGTATAAATGCCCATAAGAGGACCTCCACAGAGCAGTTGAAAGAGCACAGCCCTTCTGATCGCAACAGCATCACTGTATTCCAACTCCAACATCTGATCCACCTCCCTGAGCCTCTGTCCCTTTGCGTGCAACAGGAAAGCAGGGCCAACTCCACTGGTCTCTCGTGAGCATCAGCCAGAAAACCGTGAAAAAGCGTAGTGAGAGAAGGCACTGGGGGGAGGGGGTCAGCACTTCCAGCTGAGATGCTGGAAGCAGGAAGGATAAAGAAGCTACACTGTCCTGTGAGGGAGATGCTCTGGCTGAGGATTTTTAAGGCATCGGCTACCTCTGACCTTCCATCAGCCTCTGTCAACAGGGACAAAATGGAAGGACCGGATGTCACCCCGTGCCTGGGATTGGTCGGCAGTGACAGGCAATGTCCTCTTTGCAGATTTGCATGCCAATGGAAATGTACAGCTGTTAAGAACAGGATGTGGAAGGAAACTGCAAATCAAAAGGAGCTGGGTTTTCTCTATTGGATGATGTAGGAGGGTCATCTGTCTATGTGTTACTTTCGTTGGTTCATAAAGAAACTGCCTTGGCCCTTTGATAGGCCAGCCCTTAGGTGGGTGGAGTAGACAGAACAGANTGCTTAAATGAATACAATTTGTGTGTTGTTATTTCCGGGGCTAAGCTAGCCGTGAGGGAGCCGGGCGGGATGAAAAGCAGGCAGGCCTGCTCTCCCCTATCACTACAATTGGAGTCATGCCATCTCCACCACCATCACCCTGCAGGGTCATCACTGCCACGGCAGGACTTTTCCTAGTGTCCGGATAGAGTATTAAGAGAAGGGTAGGATCAGGACCACATCTCAAGGCGCCTTTCACTAACCTGGTTGTGTAAGACTACTGTCACATGCTCAGCTACATCTTCGGGGACCAGGGCCTCTGAGAGCCCACTATTCTTGACCTTGAACAAACTGAAGGAGAGGACACAGATATGCAGACAAGGAGCCGGGCCTGCAGACCCATTTCCTAGAGGCCCCAATGGAGAAGAAGTGAGCCCTGATCTTGGTCTTGAAGCTTCTAGAAAGCTTGAAGAGATGGGATGAAGGAAGACTCTTCTGAGCCTGCAGCCAGATCATCCAGTCCCTGAATACCTCGCAGAGGCCTGTGACATCTGGTTTGACGTTTCCATCCATGGCTGCCTGCACAGCTGCTTGAGGCAGCAGAGGGAACTGGGAAAGCTACCTCATCCTCGGGGTGCTCACTCCTCGGCTGAGCTAATACACAGACAAGGAAAGCAACATAACACACTGCAAAGAAAGAGTCTCCACAGATGGCAGAAGGTATTTTCTGAAAGCAGAACTGAGGCTCAGTCCCCAACAGCAGCCCTTTCGGCTGGCAATCGCTACCGACTGCTTGGAAAGACAACTCTGTTTTCTGGCTGAAAAAGTAAGTGTGGTTCACTTGATTTCCAAGTATTATAGCATCCATTTCCTTAAAAATTCAGCAGCAGGCTGGAGTCCAAAGCTCCACAGAACGTTTTAGAATCCGTTTAGCATCAACACGAGGGTGGCCAGGGTGCTTTCTACTCCAGCTCATGAACTGCTCAGATCTGATAGCCAGGGAGGATCAGAATTTTTTAAAATTATGTTTGTGTGTATGTTTACGTGCATGCACGTGTGTGCAAGCATGTGCATGCACATGCATTCATGACATAGCACATGAGTAAAGGTCAAAGGACAACTTCCACCATTATATCAGTGCTCTCTTGCCACGTGAATCCTGGGTATGACACTCAGGTCATCAGCCTCAGCCAGACCTGCAGACCCATTTCCTGGAGGCCTAACAGGAAAGTGGGCCCTGCTCTTGGCCTTGAAGCTTCTAGAAAGCCTGAAGAGATGGGATGAAGACTCTTTGGAGCCAGCAGGCCGATCACCCAATCCCTGAATACCTCGGAGGCCTGTGACATCGGGTCTGACATTTCCATCCATAGCTACCTGCGCAGCTGCTGAGGCAGCAGAGGGAACTGGGAAAGCTACCTCATCCTCGGGGTGGTCCCTCGGCAGCAAGTACCTTTATCTGCGGCGCTATCTCTCCAGCCCTTGCGGGAGTTCGCGATGAACTCCTGAGCTTTATGCATGTGTGGAAGAAACACTCATGTCACATTGATTGTGTACATGTTCTCACACCCACGTGAGAACTGCTGTGAAGAACACAGCGTCGCCCCATGTGGGACGAGTTACCCACAGTTTGCACGTCCCTCCATTTGCACCACTGCTCAAGCATCTGCATTCCAAGGTGTGACACTGAGGAGAAATCTATTGTGATTTCTCAAAAAAAAAAAGCTGTTCTCATCTTTAAAGCTAGATTCATCTTTACTGTCATCTGAAATATTCTTGACAGAAGTGAAGATGGCTGCTCCACAAGCTAATTAATTGGTTTAGTAGCCAGCCTGGCTCTGCCTAATCTAACCCTGGGCCTGAGAGGCATCAAATGCACCCTCACCAGGTGGCTGCAAATGCCATCTCCCATCCAGGCTCCATCTTCGCAAGGCATCGGTTTTCCACATTCCCTGAGTCCTAGTGCACGAATCATTTGCTGTGCTGGCTGCAGCCCAGCCTGGAGAAGAAATCTTAAACCTGAATGTGCAGAATGGGATTATCTCGTGGGCCCCAGAAGGTGTGTGACCAGGAATGCTCACACAAGAGTTGTTTGGGGAAAATTTCATAAATGCCCTACTTGTAAATTTCAAGGATCATTTGCATTTTTGTTTAAATTCGTCTGACGTTCTGTGTTTCTCAAAGGGCGTTTACATCGAGCCTTTTGGAACTGCTGGGAGCTGGGTAGAGAAACTGTTCAAGGTGAGACAGGCAAGCAGACGACAAAACCAAATCTATTCAAATTAGACTTCGGTTTCTTTGCATAATTCATTCTAAAATAAATTGTCCATGTCTATTTTGTAATTTATCTTAGTGAACCTAGCCGTGCTGGCTAACTTAATCATCCGTGTGCTTTAAAAAGAGCCTGGAAAGGAGCACATTTGTGATACTGCCATTTCATAACAATTCTTAAGGCATCTGCTGCCTACAACCACAAGGAAAGATTTCAAATTATGTCGCTTTCTGTAGCTGAAGGTGAGCTGTCCAGCAAAAGCATCAATGAGCCTGAGAGAAATCAAGTCATTGCTGATCTTCAAATGATGAATAGATGGGAAAGTATGCTGACCTGAACAAAAATGGTCCCCACAGATTCACAGGGAGCGGCACTATTTGAAAGGATTGGGCGGTGTGGCCCTGTTGGAGGAAGTGTGTCACTAGGAGTGGGCTTGGAGGTTTCAGAAGCCTAAGCCAGGTCCAGAGTCTCTCTCTTCCTGCTACCCATGGGTCTGGATGTAGAAATCTCTGATCTTTCTCCAACATCATGCCTGCCTGTATGCCGCCATGCTTCCCTCCATGATGATAATGGGCTACTCTTCTGAAACTATAAGCAAGCAGAAGTTAAATGCTTTCTTTTATAAGAGCCTTGCTGAGATCATGGTGTCTCACCACAGCAACAGAATACTGACAAAGACAGAAGTGAAACATTCTTCATAAACATCCATGTAGTGATATTTCATTTGCATTTTAATAAATAAAGCTTGCCTGAAGATCAGAGACTAAAACAGCCACCCTGGTCAGCCTTACAGACCAGGCAGTGGTGACACACACCTTTAATCCCAGTAGCTACACCAGTTTCCCATGGAAACTGGGCAGTAGTGGTGTATGCCTTTAATCCCAGCCCTAGAGAGGAATATAAGATGGGAGGAGACAGCTCTCAGACACAGTCTCATTCTGAGGATTCCTGGAGGCAGGATCGCCATTTCAGGCTGAGATAGAGGTAAGAGTCAATGGTTGGCTGTTCTGCTTTTCTGACCTTCAGGTTGAACTCCAGTTTCTGTCTCTGGGTTTTGTTAATCGTGCTACACACCCATTCGCAGAACACCTATGACTTGAGTGCTTATTGTGTGCTATGGTAAAATAGGAAGAAAGTCGGGGATAAGAGAGCTCTTGGAGATGCGGGTCTTTTGACAGAGACAAGCAAGAGCAAACTGTCACCAAACAGTGAAAGTACAGGTACGCCAAGGCAGCCTGGGAGAGGCTGTACAGAAACGGGGTGGGGGGACGACAGGGTGCTTGTTTAACTGTGTCAAGAGAACTTGCAAGACAGGGGACCCTAGACACAAACCCGGGATGAGGAAGAGCAGGGCGAAAGCTCTCCCAGGCAAAGCAGCAGAATAAGGCCAGGCCTGCAGCAGAAGAGCAGGACAAAGGATCAAAGGAGGCCAGCGTGAGGAAACTGAGGCAGAGAGGCCCAGCAAAGGGAGAAGAACCTCCCTCAGGGGCCCTACCCAGGCTCTTGAGGCAATTAGCATAGCCTTGGGTCTTGAGAGATTTCTTATTTTAATAGTCCTGGGTCTGGCTGGGTGCAAGGGTCTGCGTTCCCTGCCTGGCTGCATGTAAAGATAGGCTTTGAGGCAGTGTTTCTCAAGCTGCAGGTCGCAGCCCCATCGTGGGGCTCATATATCAGGCATTTATGTTGTGGTTCATACCAATAGCAAAATTACAGTTATGATGTAGCATTGAAATAATTTCATGACTGGGGGTCACCCCAACATGAGGAACTGCATTAAAGGGTCACAGCATTAGGAAGGTTGAGAACCACTTCTGTGGAGGGTAAGAAGCTAGTTTAGGGGCTACTCTAGTTGGGGGCAGAGCTGTAGAAGCTTGGGCCTGGGGTGGTGGGGACAGAGTCACAGAGCAGCAAGTAAGGGTGACATCAGGGATGGAAATAGGTTGTGCAGGCCCTTGATGGAGAAAGAACAACACCTCACCCTTGCGTTCCTGCCTCGTGTGGCTGGAAGCATACTAGCACACAAGGTGCTGTGGCTGAGTAGGGGTCACCTCAGAGTGATCAGGTAGAGGTGAGAATCTAGAGCTCTGTTTCATAAATAATGAACTGGAGATGCCATCAATGAACTGGAGATGCCATTAAGGTGGCCCAGTAAGAGAGATGCCAGAAAGTTGCACTTGGTGCGAAAGCTTTGGTTATTAATTTCAGGCTGGCATTTATTGAGAGTCCCATCTATGCTGGGCAGAGCTCTTCAAGTGTAGCTCATTTATAGATGTCATTGACATCTCCGTTTTATATGGGAAGCCACTGAGACCTTACAAAGAGCAACATGGCCAAGATTATGCATAGTAAGTGGTAGCACCCGACTGGCTCTAAAGCCATCACACTTCAGTAATCAATAAACAAAATCAATGCAGTTGACTGCACTTGGGTTAATTTCTGTGGTCTCTATTCTCTGCCAAATTGAAAAAAAAAAGGAAAACAGGAAGCATCTTCAATAAATGGTTGGGCTTCTCTAATGGGTGGGTCAGCAATATAAGAAAAATGCCATATTGTCACCCTTTATGATTTGCGGGGGCAGCAGTCAGGCAGCATTTTGATAGCTAATCTCTTATTAAAACACTGAGCAACAGGAGGCTAGAGATTGCTCAGTGGTTAAGAGAACTTGCAGCTCTTGCTGAGGACCCAGATTCTATATCAGCACCTACAGGGTGGTTCACAACAGTTTGTAACTCCAGTTCCAGGGAATCCAAAACCCTCTTTTGGCCTCTTCAGGTACAAGGCATGCATGCGGTATACATGTAGACAAAACACATATACATAAAATTAGAATATTAAAAAACTAAGCTACAGTGGGGTCCTGGGACTAGAGAACACCCACAGTGCCGGGAGTCTCTAAGTTTGGCCTGCCACTGCCCCTAGGGCATGAAGGCCTGGAGAAGAAGCAGTTCCGGAAAACGGGAGAACAGATTACGACAAACCAAGAGGCCCAGGCAGCAGGGGCCTTGGCTAAGGCTGGGAGGTGCCTATGGAGAGACGGCCTGCCTGCCTTTGGTGACACAGCTCATCAGCTGAGCATAGGTAGGAGGTCTGATAATGCTAAACCTAAGGCAAGGAGTTGATGAAATTCTAGAGCCACCTGACTGTCCCTCACAGCTGTTGAGTCTGCGAACTCTGAAGTTCCAGAACAGGGTGCACATGATTCCCTGAGCCACATTCCTCCAGCAGGATGATTCACGCTCCGGAGGTGTTGAAAGAATAGAGATGGGCCTCTGCCTGGACCAGCCTTGGTGCTGTGGCCAAGTCGTATGCAGTCGGGGGACATCTCCACCTGAAACGTTAGCCACTAGAGGACTATGACCTGAGGATTCTCCAGAGATACTGAGTGTACAATCCGCTGGATATGGTCAACAGCGAGAGGTCCCTGCCGCCCAAAGAAGAAAAAGTATTTCCCTGAAGACTGCTCTTCAGACAACAGACAGACCCGGTAACTAAGGAGCCCATAGTTTAGCTGACATCCACCCCCATGCATAAAACTGTCACAATTTTCAAGGACCAAGAAATAAGTTGGCCCAATACTTCTTCATTTTGTTTTTTCGTGGTGACCCTTGTGATGCCCCCTATTTTGAGATTTTTGTTTTATATGCTTAGCTGTTTTGTGTGCATGTGTGTATGCGTACCGCATGCATACAGCGCTCATGGAAGCCAGAATAGTGCTCTGGTTCCTAGGAACTGGGGTTAAAGACTGTTATGAGCTGGCAGGTAGGAGCAGGGAACCAAGCCCAGCTAGGCCCTCTGAAAGGGCAGCCAGTTCTCTTAATGAGCGAGTCCCACCCTCTTACTGTATGCGTTTAGATGAGTCTTACTTTGTGGTATTTTTAAGAGTTTTTATGCTTTTATTTGTTATTTTCTTCTATATCTTTATCCAATTCTGTCTATAAATTTTTCCATTCAAAGGAATTTTTTCCTTTCTGTTTTTCTCTATCTTATACTCTGTTTCCTCCTTTTTCATTTCTTTCTACATTTAGTACTATTCTAACTTTATTGCTTTTAATACTATCAGGTTTTAATTTTGCATTTCCCCTCTTATAGCTTCCTAATTTTCCTTTTGAATTTTGTACTTAATGAGAAATCACTTTTTATTTTCCTTTTCTTTAAATTACTTTCTCTTGCTCCTCTCTACAGCTTTCTCCACCCACCTCCTTTTTTTCTCTTCTGATTAACACCTTTCTTCTCTCTCCTGTTTCTTCCCCTTTCTCTGCTCTTTCCCTTATCTCATTCATTTGCGATTTCACACCAGTTTTTATAGTCATTGATGATATATTGATGCGCCATATTTGAGTTTTAAGTTTATTTCTGTATTTTATATACTGTGATGTAGTCGTTTCTAAAAGCGATTTGCTCTCCTCCCACCTATGTCCTGGGGAATTGCACCTTCCAAAGTAAGCTGTTCAACAGAAAGGTAACACATCTCCCAATCCCAGAAGAGCTTTCCAAACCAATAGATGCACAGACTGCAACAAGGAAGCGTCAGGAACATGAAGAAAACAAGCAACACTGACTCTTCCAAATGGTCCCAAGCCCTCAACCACTGAACTCACTTAAGTGGCTAAAGTACTAAGTGAAGATTTCCAAATATTTCTGGTAAGAATGATGAGTGATCTGTGAAAGGACACAAACAAAGAGATGAACCCAGTCCAGGGCCTGCAGAGGAAAATCAGCAACATGAGGGAAGATGGGAGGAAAAGCCAGGAAAATGAATGACAGAGCATCAGCGACGTGGATGAAAAAGTCGGCAACACAGAAGAGCAAGCAAATCGAGATTCTGAAAAAATAAACAGATGGAAATTTTGGAAACAAAAAAGAAATCCTCAAGGAATAAAATTTAGAAACACAGTGGAATGCATGACCAACAGCCATAATCAAGCAGGATAAAAAGACTCTAAGGGGTGGAGGACAAGGTTAATGAAATACTACAATCAATCATCTATAACAAGAAGTAAATAAATTAAAAGAGCATGACCACAAGATCTAAAACCTCTAGGATATGATCAAGAGACCATACCTAAGAACCCATGGGCTGAAGGACTTGGGATGAACACTAAAAGCATAGCAAATATAGCCAATAAAATAGAGCAGAAAATTTCACAAATCTTGGAAAAGAATCAGACATTCAAATAAGAGAGGCATCTAGAACCCCAAAAAGACATGACCAAAGAAAAAGATCTCCACAACAGATTACAATCAAGTTGTCAAAAACACAACCCAAAGAAACACTATTAAAAGCTGTAGGAGAAAACAACTCCTCCAAGTGCAGAAACATCAGCAACCCTCAAAGCCGGGGAATCATGAAACAATATCAAGCCCTAAAAGACATAAATGCTAACTCAGATTGCTATACCCAATTAGAAGTACACGAACATCAGCCTACATCAGCCTACGAAGGATTAGCATCAATCCCCATTCTAGATGCGAGAAAACTAGCTTTATCAATTCAGGAGACAGTGGTCTTCTGCATTTGCATCTTACAAGACTTGTATAACACAAGAGGGACATAAGTATGTTTAGCATACAAAGGAGGCAGCAACTGTTAGCATTGATCCACAGAACAACTACACAAATTTCCTTTTATATTAGTATATTAATTAGCTTAGCTCCTACTCTCGAAATAAAGTTTAGAATCTTTGGCTTGGTAGAAACATATAGCTACATCACTAACAAAAATAAAATCTTCAGACCTCTTACAAATTTAGGGAACGATCACAAACAGACACATCTTCTGATGTTCAAGTGTACCTCCTAATCAGTCATGTCTTCATGGGAGATTGCTCAGAGACAGTGGAGAAAGTTATCAGAATAGAAATAATGTCACACTCAGTCAGTACCATCAGAGAGGCTAAAGCAGGAAGACTGTGAGTCAAAGGCCAGTCCGGATTTCACAGTGAGACCATTCCTTATAGCCAACAAAAAAGGAGTCACAAAAAAGAGTGCCAACCCTTTCCAGAAGAACTAAAGTCGAGGTGCTATGGTGAGGTGGTCCACCAGACACTACCTTCTAAGATGCTACAGTGAGGTGGTCCTTATGCATGGCCACCAGATACTACCTACTAACCTTATCTCTTCTTTTTATTCTTTTTGTAATAGTTGCCTCAGCCATAGGCATATTTCAGAAACTTTCACATCAAATACCTCAATATGGAGGTCTAAAAACAAATTATCACCTTTCTGGCATGAAAGAAAATGCTCTTTGAGATATTTGTATCTCTTCTTTTGCTATCATACTATTACAACAGTAGACTTCAAGGAATTGTAATTTGCCCAGGAATCTCTTTCTAGATGGAGGGAATGGGAATGCCCAAAGTTCTGCTGTGGCCAGAAGAGGAACTTGTCTATCAAGAAAAGATTTTACTCAGTTTTGACACCTGGTCAGACCACCTTATAGAATGGACTGGAGCTGAGACACTGATGTCTAAGATGTGGGAGGACAACACCTTGACCAGGACAGCTCAGCCTCAGGTGTTATTCCTCCGGAGCTACCCACTTTGGTTTGGTTTGGTTACTTGTTTGTTTGTTTGTTTTTGAGAGGGTCTCTGATTGGAACCTGTGGATCATAGATTTGGCTAAGTTAACTTAGAGAAAACCTGAGAGATCCTCATGTGTCTGCCTTCAAAGCATTAGGGTTATAAATACATGCTGTTATACAGGGCTTCTTGTATAGGCAATAAGGACCTAAACACAGGGCTACATACTTGTCCAGAAAGCACTTTACTGGATGAGCCACACACACAGCAGCCCTAGTTACTCTTATCCCTCAAAGAGTACAGTCAGCAGGGAGACGGTTCAGGAAGAAGCACTCTTTGAACACCATTCTAATGGAGAGAATCATCTGGAATTGGGAGGCAGCACTCCCCGACTCAGCCTGGTTGGATAAGATGAAACTTTACTGCCCTGAATAAATAAGAGAAATGCCTTTGGGCGGGGAATATTTGTCAGCTTTCAAAACAGATAAAAACCAAATTCCATGTCAGTCACTGTCACCTCCATCAGGGCGCTACACTGTTCTAGTACATCAGACCCTGATCCTGGTATTTCCAAACTTCAGGTCGTTCACCCACAGCCCATTGCTTTTCAGTTTCTCTTTCCATGTTCATCCTTGATGGACTTTCCTTCTTTAAGCAACTAAAGGAACCTGCTAAATTCAAAGACACCTAAAAACACAAAGGCAACACGAATTCAAATCCTGTACTGTTTCTTGCTGCTCTTTGGACTTTCCAGAGCAGAGGGTGCATTTTTTTTGTGTGGTATTCTAACACTTTGTGAAGCACATTTTTTTGGCTGACCGAGTAGCAGTGAACTTTGGATGACATCTGAGGATGCTCATAGTGGGAAAAAAAGGCTGGATATAATCTCAAGGAACAGGCATGGCAGAAAGCAAGAAAAAGAAGGACTACTTGGACTCTGAAGACAGGGATGACAGAAGTGGTCCCTCTGAGCCTCATGGCTTCCCTATCATTGATACGGGGTCTTTCTGGTCATAGTTAGCGTCTTCTTCTTGATTAAGGCAAAGCACACACTAAGTAGTCCACAGTTGAAATACTTACGGATTTCACAGTTTGCTCCCACCCAGCCATGNNNAGGTATAACCATTGGGCTGGTCCAAGCAGGTTCCAGCATGATGACAAGGATTACTGTCACATTCATTGATGTCAATGTCACACTCTTCACCTATGAGAATAAAGAAAAGTAATGGTGATTGGCTATATCCATATCCCTCATGAGTTCCTCAGAAGGAAGAAAGGACAGAAGGAAGGAAGGACAGATGGATGGACAGACAAAGGCTGATGATCATGACTTCCAGCCATGGAGCCCAGCCTACTATTTGTACAAAGGAAGGAACTGTTGAGAAATCCCAAACAAGGAATTTTTCACGTAAGCAAAACTGAAAAAGAAAAAAAACAATCTAAAGAAGATTCTCCCCTTGAGCCCATGAAGAAGTAAAGCTATTCTCACATCTGAATGAACCTTAGGAGGTCGATCTGAAAGGCAAACATAGTTTCCTGATGTTGTTCAAGTCCACTCTGGAGTCAGTAGCTGAATCTCATGCCATTTTCTGAAGTTCCAGGAAGCTGAACACTCACAGTTTATGATTATTTTGTAGCCAAATATTTGAGTTTGCTGGTTTGGACACTGGCTCTTTAGTGGACACAGCTGTACGCCCAGATCAAGTCTTTTGTGAAAGCCAGTTCTCCTTTCTTAGTACCTCTGTATGCTTGGATTCAGCCGGGAAGGGACTGAAAACCTCAGGGGGAGCATCAAGCCCAATTAGAGTGACAGTTACACACACGAGGTTAGTCCAAATCTAACATACTCCTTCCTGGAAAATGGTGGTCCAAAGGATGCTCACGTTCACTCCAGTCTGTTTATCCCCCACAACAAAGATGGCCAGACCCTGCTGAGACGCAACACCCTGGGCTTTCTGACCTGTCTAACCTGCCAAACCAGCACACAAGCCAGAAACACTGTGATCCAAACATCCCCATATAGGAAGTATCTTGCTGGCAAAAGTTTCATGAACAACAGACACCCTTAAACAATTTTACTGCCATCACAATGAACAGATACAAGATGAAGACTCTCTTTAAACCTAAGGGCCTCTCATCAAAGCTGAAGAGGATAGTTTACACCAAGGCAATCTCTCTTAAAGGGAAGAAAATGGAAGAGAACCTTTAAAACTAAGCCCTCATTTGCTTAGATAAATGCAGAAAAGGAAGCAAAAGAAAATACAAATACAACCCTGCTCTCATCATCAAAGTCAACTAAGAGCAAAACCAAATATTTTGCTCCCATCTACAGAAGGCAACATTTCGTTGTATTCGGGTAATTACTTCTGAGCTTATTTAGCATTAAATTGCCTTTCTATCAGTTGTTGGCTTCACATTTATAAAACTGCCATATGCTACTCACAGATCATTTCGGAGAAGGAATCTCACACTGGAAGATTTTCTGTCTGTTCTGTTTCACACTGTCTGCATTCCTGGCATCTGACTATTGCGAGTCAAATCTGTCAAACAAGACACTCATAGTCTTGGGGTCGTCCCAAAATAATTGCAATTCAGTCACATTGGGTAAACTTGTTTCTTGCAATAAATATAGTAATAAATATATCAATAGAAAGAACACAGAATCAATTGCCTCACGCTAACCTGTTCTAACATGTTTAAAATGTGGTCTCTGTGTATTGGCAGGGTGATCACTCTGAGAGGTGAAGGGCATTGCTGACTACATCATTACAGATGGTATCACATGGTAAACCGGTTGAAAAACACATCAGCTGAGAAAGGCTGAAGGATAAAAATCAAAGCTCTGACAGATAAATACATCAATGCCCCCTTTCCACCCATTTAGGAGGCCAGCCTTAATGGAGACATTTGCTAAACAATTGCATGCTTCAGCTGGGAATCAGACATGGAAAATTCTGAAATGAGACACCCGTGACCTGAACAGCAACAATGAGAGAAACAGCCTGGCTCTTCCCAGCCTTCACAGTCACAGTCAGGCAAACTTCAAATCAGCAAGCCCAAGGTCAATGTTGCACCCTCTGAGTACCATGTGACCTTAAACTCATGACAGGCCTCAAGACTCAACTTCCCAAGTGTTGTGATTACAAGCAAGGCCCCACCACATGCAGACAAGCATCAATCTTTCCATGCATCTCAACATGCTGGCGTTGTTTCCAAACAACAGGCATTTTGTATTATTCTACTAGAAAGTCTCTTAGTGTTGGTTTTATTTACTAATTGTCAACTTAAAAGTCTGAGATTTTGTGAGCCTGAGACAGTTGTCTTTCTAATTGACTTGTTTATTATTTTCTTTTACCTAAATTAGAAAAAAATATGCAGTGCTCTTAAATTAATGTTATTCTTGAATAGCATTTGTGAAGAGATGCTAAACGACATTTCTCCTTGACTAAGGCTAGGAATTAGGACCTGAACATGAAGTCTTTTACAATTTACTTTCAATCTATTGTTCTTTCTCTCCCACTCCCTGTATCTCTCTCTGCATTCATGTGTATACACATGTGCATGTAGATGCATGTAAGTTTACATATATGTGGAAGCCAGAGATTGAAGCTGTGTGTCTTTCTCTATCATGCTCCATTTCTTAAATGTGTGCAAGAGTTTTGCCTTCATATATGTCTGTGTACCACATGCATGCCTGGTGCCAGAAGAGACCAGGAGAAGGTATCAGGTCCCCTGGAATGGATGTTATAGATGGTCACGAGCCACCGTATGGGTGCTGGACAGCAAACTCAGGTCTTCTGGGAAAACAGCCAGAGTACTTATCTGCTGATCCATTTCTCTTGCTTCCATCTTGCTTCTTGCAACAGGGTCTCTCACTGAACCCAGAGCTTACTAACTAGCTAGCCTAGCTGGCTCGTAAATCATGGGGACTCCCCTTTCTCTGTCCTCCCCTTCCCAGCGCCCCACTTTTCATATGGGTGCTGGAGATCCGCACTCAGGTTGCATGGCCGGCACTTGACCAGCTGAGCCGTTTCCCCAGCCCTCAATCTACTGTTTTTAAAAGGCAATGTAGATAATATATATCCTGGGTAGTACTTACAAAAGGTTATAATCATATTGATTCATTTATAATGCTTTCTTTGGGTAAATTGGGAAGTGTGAAACAACCAAAAACTATCCAAAATCATTACTGTTAGTAAAGCCTTGAGTTAGCAGAGTCCATGCTCAAAGGTATAGATGACAATCTCTGCAACCACAATATCTACATTAAACATATGCCAGGCTCCAGGCAGGCACTTTAGCTTGTTCCTTCACACTTTAATAGGATTTTACTGTAGATGAAGCAAGATTCAAAAGCATTATTTAGAGCTTTTCCTATGATGGTTAAAAAAAACAAACAAACAAACAAAAAACTGGAACCTGTCTTAACCACTTCTGTAAAGTAGAAGACTGAATAAAATATATGAAAAATAAAACTCTTTAAAGAACTAGACACCACATAGTCCCGGGTTGCAAAACACAAAACATGGCATCTGACCACAACAGTCCCCCCACTGTACTTGCGCCTGCAGCCAGGTCTCAAACACAATGGTTTCACTGAACTAAGGAGATAAAAACTGGAGTTAGTGGAGGCCAGGGTTAAATGTAGGGAATGCTACTCCAGAAGACAGAGCCCCTCAGATAAATAAAGCACCTGGAATACTAAAGCACACTGTATCCCAGAATGATGCTGTCTCACCAGAGTTCGTTATCAAATATGATGTGCGCATTGAATTCTAGAACCCTGGCAACTAGGGTGAGAGACAAACAGCCCCCAAACTGTTAGCAGATGAGGAAGAATTCAAGGTTCACTACCCACAGTGCATCAGTGAAGTGTCCCATCTAAGGAGCAGGACACAACCACCATGACAATAGAGTGTCAAACCAAAAATGATCAACATAAAAAGGTTAGTATTAAAAAGATAGCCTATCACTCGCCATATTAACATACAATGCCCAGCATCTGAACAAATTTGGAGAAAAGGGTTCGGAAGAGAGGATGAAGAGTCATGTGGCTACAGTAGATTTTAGGTATCGAGGCTGTATGGCGATTGAACAGACACATCAATCAATGAAAAAGAAAGAACTCAAAGTAGAGCCATGCAAATATTGCCAACTGATTGTTGACCGAGGTTCAAAGGCAGTTCAATGAAAGAGAAACAGATGGCCCTTTAACTAATGAAGCAACATTTAAAAGGAAAAAATAAATAATGTCTAGTGGGAAAAGTCCATGACGGAATTAGTCTATGAAGAAAAGTAACTAGACCAGAGAAGCCTCGCCGAAGGGCAGCGCTGCAGGGAGGGAGCTGCTGACCGAATGACCTTGAAAGTGAGTCACATTCAGACGCTGCTGTTGTTGGTTGAGACAGGGTCTCACGTAGCCCAGACTGGCCTTGAACGCACTAAATTGCCAAAGAAGACCTTGAACTTGTGATCCTCCTGCCTCCACCTCTGGAGGACTGTGATTATAGCACTTAAGCCTCCATGCCTGGCTTAGGCCTGGCTAAACTAAATTAAAATGAGCAGCAAGCAGATCCTGTATTCTGGTTGAAAAGTGATTTTCTAAAAGAACACAAAGTAGCAACTTTGATACTGAGCATGTTGGAATTTAACAACGAAGGGGGGATAGTGGGAATCACTTGTGTTGCTATTATTGTGTGTTTTGGGGGTGGGTTACGGATAAATGAACGAAGACCAGCATGATCCAGGTGGTGCTAGATTAGAGTTTGAACATCACCATGACTTCGCATTAAACTTACTATAGGTACAGAGAGCTGTATAGTAAGACATGCACCATATACACACATTAGTGTTTACAAGTACAGTCCCTGGCTTGTCAGCCAAGAGGCTCTGAAAGCCGTGACATATAATAGCAACAAGCCCTGTTAGAGCCTAGATATTTACTTCAATTATTCGCCAAGAAGGAGTCAGGGGACCTTGGAGAAATGGATGACTCCAGGATGAGGGCAGGAACTAGACAAGATGAGACTAAAGAGCCTGAAAACATCAGGAAAGAGGCAAGAGCTGAAACACAACACAACAAAGCAGCCGCCCCCACCCCCACACAGGGAAATGTGGAAGGGGCACAGCCATCAAATGAAAGACCTCCAAATGCCCAAAGTGGGAACATTGGGAACAATAAAACAAACTAGAATGTGTTGTCCTGTAACATAAACCACACACTAAGTACCCGTAAGCCATAACTAATATAAATAAATGATTGAACAAACTAATAAATGGAGGATAATAAACAAATCTCTCACAAGGAAGAATTCCAAATAGTCCTTCAGCTACCCCACCCTCATAGGGGAGCATAGCCCCCACTCAGTGAGGGTTGGTTATGCCAAGTGACTTCCACACAGTGCAGCATGGCAGAGAAATGATGGTGGAAAATGGAAGGAGCACCATCTCAGCTAGTGACCAAGGCCATCAGTAGTCACAAGCTACGCTGATAGCAGGAGGCCTTGCTATGCTGTGACAGGCATGGAAGATGGACAATAGACATGAGAAGACCTTTGCCATGGAGGATATCCAGATAGCAAAATTAAAACGCACACACAAAAAAAAAATGTTCACCATCATTTTGCGATAGAGAAACTCAAACTAAAGCCATAGAGAATGCTCACTATACAGCTAACAGACTAACAAAGCCTTGGAGGAAAGGGTGGATGCCAAACCAATAAATAAAAGATGAGAAGGATCAACACTGGGTGGTGGTTCCATGGAGAGAGCTGTGCAGAAGAATGCCAGGCTTGCAGAGCAGGAAAGCGCTTTCGGTTTGCAGGGAAATGGGACATTGGACTGAGTATTTACTTAGATGACTATCTTATCTAACTCACTCCACTCCATCAATGAAGAGGTTTTCAAACACTCGCTAGATGGCCAAATACAAGTTTTCCTAGACCTCCGATGCACTGAGAGGCATGTAATCAAGAAAAAGAAAAGAAGATCAGGGGCTGGAGAGATGATTTCAGAGGACCTGGGTTCAGTTCCCAGCACCCACAAGGCAGTTCACAACTACCTGTAACTCCAGGCCCAGAGGATCATGCACTATCTTCTAGTTTCTGTGGACACTAGGCACACACGGGAGACATACATACATGCAAGGGATCAAAATTATTCCACAGTTTTCAGACAGCAACCTACAGTGGCAATAATACTATCTGAAGTGCTAGCCAACATTTAAAAATTTAAAGCAGAAAAGAAAGGATCGTCTATGAGTTTGGTATATGCTTGATAGCTCTAAGACAGTTTGCTAAATAGGCAGTTGGAGGTTCATTAAATACTCTGCAGTAAATATTCCATTTTCTCATCTAGAAAATTGTCAAAAAGTAAATTTCAAATACATTAAAGATTTAAATACTCAAAATTAGCTTATGCATGATTATAATGATACAGGAGGATACTAACAAAGCCTCAATAGTTAAAGCCATTTGATAACCAAGAAGAAAAAGGGGGGATTAAGATTTAATTATGTAAAGCTAAAATGTAATACATGTAAAACAAAGGTAATGAACTAAATGGCTATGAAAAAAGATTAGTGTGGATGGCCTAGCAGAAAAGCAAACTAAGGGGGCTGGAGAGATGGCTCAGAGGTTAAGAGCATTGCCTGCTCTTCCAA
>LOEQ01011797.1:0-13760 GCA_001685075.1 Bramus lutescens
CTCTTACATATGTTCTTTTTTCTGTGTGGGGGCAGGTACATTTTAATAGTGAAAGACAAATTTCAAGGCTGATGAGATAGTTCAACATTAAGATAGTTTTCTCTATAACCATGAAGACCTGAGTTCAAATGAGGTATCCACATAAGAACCTGGACACCATGCACATGTCTACAATATCAGAGCTGTGGAGGTCAGAGACAGAAGCTTATATAGAACATATCAGTCTCCAGTTTAGTTCCAGGTTCAGGGTGTGACTATGTCTAAAGGAGTAAGATAGAGTGTGGCAGAACAAGACCAGTGGTTTCTGAATACAGGTGCACTCTTAATTATCCCCAACACATACACTCACACATTTTCTCCCTACATAAATAAACAACAAATAGGCAAACTTGTTCTTACATACAACCCAATCCAGTACAGTGATTTGAACAGAGATGAAAAGTAGAGCACAGGGATAAGAATAGGTCCTCACAGTAGCAATCCTTCTTCTCACCTTTCCAGCCCTTCTACAGCCATTTGAAAACACAGAATCCCTTGAGCATGGAGCTATACTTGTTTAGTTCCATGTAACCCTGTTATGGTTTGAATATGAAACATCTCCCAGAAGCTCTTGTGTTTGATAATTTGGTCTCCACTGGCAGTGGTATTTCGTAGAAGGTTTTGGAAAAAACGGGTCACTATCAGAAGGATTTGAAGTTTTATAGTCTAGGTCCACTTCCTATCCACCCTCTGTTTCTTGATCCACAAAGATGTGGGAGGTAAACACCTCAGCTTCTCACTCCAATAGACATGGAGGCACCCATGACCATGCATTTCTCATTATGAAGGGTGGTTTTTCTCAAACTGTAAGCCAACACAAACACTTCTTTCCTTAAGAAGCTTCTTGTCAGGTACTTGGTCACAGTAACAAGCAAATGAACTAGTATAGAATCATAAAAGGAGTAATCACCTAGCCATATTATCTGCCCCATTTCTATGCAATCAGACTGAGTGCTGACATGGTTACAAACTCAGAATGTATTGGCTTGTGTCAGAATCAAATGAGCAAATCAAGACTTTAAACCTTTGGATTTTTCAGTGAAACCAAAAATCTTCTATCTTTGAGGCCTATATCATTTTGGGGCATGAAAAAATTGCAAAGTATTCTTCTTTAAGTAAGTAAGTCTAGAATTCCCTTGTGTTCTTTATTTCCTAAAAGATGGCGTATTATAGTGATTAATTTAAAAGACTGCTTTTTTTTTAGTATACCTTTACAAGAACAGGATAGAGAAAAAAATTACCTTAACAGTGCCTACTACTAATAATTCCAAGCCTGTTAAAAGGTATCAATAAAAAATTCTTCCACAAGGAATGTTAAACAGCCCCACCTTGTGTTGCTATCTTTTAAAACAGCCTTTAGAAATAATTCATAAACAGTTTCCTCAATCTATAATTTACCATTATATGGACAATATCTTACTAGCTGTTTTAGACACAGGTACTTTAGAAAAAATGTTTGAAGAAGTGAAAAAAACTTTGCCTTATGGGGATTACAAATTGCTCCTGAAAAAATACAAAGTGAAGATTTTATTAGTTACCTAGAATATAAGATAGGTTTACAGAAAAATCAACCACAAAAAGTACCAATAAGAAGCGATCTATTATGAAGTGTTAATGATTTTCAAAAATTTTTGGGAGATATCAACTGGCTATGGCCCACAATTGGATTAACAGCTCAAGAACCATGGATTTATTTGAAACCGATGACAAGGAGGTAAATAGTCCAAGAAAATTATCAGCTGAGGATGAGAAAGAACTGACTTTGGTAGAAAAGAAGTCGTATGATGCATATGTAGATTGTTCGGATCTAGAGATTGATTATATTCTGGTTATTTTACCTTTTGCGCATTCCCCCACAGGAATTCTTATTCAGCTAGAAGATAATATTTTAGAATAAACATTTTGTCACAAAAGCAGAGGAAAAATTAAAGAACTATGTAGAAAAGATTTCTGATCTGATTTTGAAAGGAAAATTGAGACTTTGTCATAACAGGAATAGGCCCAACAGAAACTGTGGTACCTTTTACTAATGCTGAAATTTCTTCATTATGTGCAGGAAATAAATAGGCAAGAGCTTGCAGTAATTCTTAAGAGCCATTAGCAAAAATATCCTCAAAGCAAGAGACTTCAGTTTATAAAGAAAACTAACTGGATTCTTCCTCACATGGCACGAGGAGCATCATTACATTCTATACTAATGCAAATAAATCCAAAAAGGCAGTTTATAAGTCAGAGAAGAAATAAATGTCTCAAAGGCCTTATTATTCTGTTCAAAATCCAGACTTATAAGTTCTTCTCATGTTATTATTAGGTTTTTTAGAATCTCTTAATATAGTTATTGATGCTTATGTAGAAAAATTGTTTTACATATTGAAATCACTGAACTTATTCCAAATAATTTAGAATTAACTTTGTTATTCATTCAACTAGAAGAAATAATCAAAAATAGAAACTATCCATTATATATAACACATATCAGAACCAGACAGGTTAATCAGGCCCTATAGCACAAAGCAATGATGAAATTGATCAGCTATTGGCAGGAAATGTGCTAAAAGTCTCAGAATTTCATAAAAGCACAATATTAATTGCAAAGGTTTGATGAAAGACTTTTCTATCACTTGGCAATAAGCCAAAAAATTATAAGAACATGTCCCACTTGTTTTTTGTATAAGCAATCTCCAGTACCAACAGAAAAGTAACCCAAAGGACACTCAAGAAAATGAAATTTAGCAAATGTATGCTTTTCTTTCTCTGAATTTGGAAAACTAAAGTTTGTGCATCATACCATAGATATCTATTCAAGATTTCAATGGGCAACTGTTCTGAGTTCTGAAAATGATAATTTTGTAAATACATACTGATTAGAAATTATAGCCATCTTGGAAATGCCTGAAGAAATTAAGACTAACAATTTTCTAGCATATGTCTCTAGTATAATGAAACATATCTTTTGCATATTACAGTATAAAGAATATTACAGATGTACCATTCAATCATACTGTACAAACAGTTATAGAAAAATCTAATCATACTTACAAGCTATACATATGCTTAATAAACAGAAAGGGGTAATAAAGACTCCCAGAGATGTATTATTCAATGCTCTATTCACATTAAATTTTTAATGCTAATGACAAAGGTGTGACAGCTGTAGAGAGATATTGGACAGTAGAAAAAAATTGTTGAATTAAATCAGCCTGTATACTTCAAAGATGTGTTGACTTCAGAATGGAAGCCAGGATATGTGTTATATTGGAGAGGAAGTTTTGCTTTGTTTTCCATGGGAGAAAATAAGTTATGGAGCATCAATATTGATAAAGATTTAGATTCTAACAAGAGAGACCTATTAATTAAGAGAGGTAATATTTCATCAAGCAGCATAACAATTCCATCTAAATTAATTTAGCAAGTATCTTTCATTTAATCAGATATAATCTGCCAAAAAAGTAAACTCCCCGAAATAAGGATTGGGGGCAGGGTTTTATTTTTGTCATTCCAGGAGAATAAACGCATCCACCTAAAGAATCTGAAAACCACTGATTATCTGAAGAAGGATTAATCATCCAGAGAAAAAGTCCCAAGAAAAAAAGTAAATTGACTTAATGGTAAAGTACACTTCCAACAGAATAACATTTCATAAATCTTCCCAGGTGCTTATTTCTGTTGTTCCCTACAGACATACAAGGCAAATGGTCTATTTTATAGTCAGAATTCAATTAAAAAATGAAATCTGGCTTTGGAATTGGAGCATGACTCTCTCCTTCTGTAAATCTAAGCATGTGTTTTGAAAGAAAATCCAAAGTCTCTGTCTCATGTCAAAAGAGCCACTTGAAATATGAGAGAAGAAAACCAAAATTAAGGGACTATCCTATTGTAACTAATCTCATAATCATTTGGTTTTATTTTTACTCTTTAAAGTTTTTCATAGGGTATAAATATTATCTTTAATTTTTTTAGATTAATATATATTATATATAAACTTTCTATTGAGATATTAATAGTCATATAGAATATTAACTACTTCTAGAAATAGGCTTAATCTAGCTTCTTGTACCTGATTTTGGGCTTGATTCTGGAGCAGGTAATTAGGAATTAAGCATGTGTATCCCCAGTGTATTTAATAAATTGTTTTCCTTTAGCTTCTTTGAGATACGCTGCATATGACATTCAAAATGGTTAAGTTTTCTGCAGTGAACCATGGCCATTCCAGTGATGCTTGAAGTCTCCAAAAGTATATGCAGCTCCATAATGATGATTCCACTGAGCTTACAAAGAGACCACTCGAAGATCAGCTTTCCACTACAAACTGCTCAGAACAAACTTAAGGCAGTTAGCTAAGATGGCCCAGAATCATAGACTTCTCCAGTCAGGATTTCAGATAAGCCTTGAAATTTTCCATTTCATCAAGACTGGCCAACAGCTAGTTCTCCCAGGACTTGATTTTTATCTCTATTTATTTTTCAGTATCCTCCTAAAGATGCCATTGCCCCCAAACAGTAGGAAGCAATTTTAAGAACATGATGTCCACATTCCCAATGGTAGTTTTTGGTCATTTGGTGTATGTTTGTCATCATTTGTGGGGTTGGTTACAAGTTGCTATTTGTCATGGTCAGGGAGGAAGCTAAGCAAAGGAGATTAGATTCAAGGATTTCTTTCTAAAAAGTAAAAGGAGATATAGAAATGATCAGATAAAAGGGTAGCTTATTGATTCTACTTTTGACTAAAAAAGCAACTACTAGTCACAATATTTTGCATTGGTCTAGATTTTTGTATTTTGATACAAATTAAAGGTTATTTTTGTTATACTGTATACATGTTTCTGTTTTTCTTAAACGTATTGTACCTGTGAAGTTCATTTTAAAATGTAATGTAAAATTCTGGTCCTTTAAAGTTAGTTAGGATAATAAAGATGGACAGGTTGCCTCAACTGCTGACATCAAGCTGTACAAATTGGACAAGCAGGGCACAAAAGAACAACTGATGAACTTTGCTGATACAAAGTAGGGCAGTCCTTCAAAATTCCCCAAATTAGAGAAAAGTCTGTCAGATATTCTAGGCTTATAGACCAAAGATGGATGCCCCGACATTGCAGAGAAAACTCGGGGTGACTGTCCAGGCAGCCAGATGCCCCTGTAGTTTCTATAGTTTTGGAAGTTGCTTGCTCTGCACTACCTGATTATGTAGGTAATATTTTATCCATCTCAGGTCTCTGATTAGGTGGAAGACTAGATAGTCATAGTTCAATTTTCTTCAGTTATGATAAAAGTAAAATAGGTAAAAAACTTTAGCCTCACCATGAAAGGATAGGAAATGGAGTATTTTCTCAAAATTTGCCAAATACAAATGGACTGGACATTGTGAATGCACTTCTTACTTGATACCTGTTCTTGTTGTATACCATTTTATTTTGTTAGAATTAAGATGTTTCTTTTTTATTTAGAAAAAAAGGGGAAATTCTGTGGGAGATTTGTTTGAATTGTCACTTCAAGACCAATAATGGTATTAAACCCTGATTCAGATAGCAGAGTTCATATTCAGCTTGCCAGAGTAATCCACAGACTTTTCTGGCCAACCCAGATAAAGACAGATAGACACAGAGAGGAATAAAGAGGAGTTTGGAAAGATTTGTGCACTATTTTTGATCTGGAAAGATGGAGAGGAGGGTCAACTGATCATTTTCTCTGTTGCTGTGTGGATATATTAGGTTTATAGCCTAATGTCTGACTCCCAAGCTTTATTTCTTAACAAAACAGTAAAAGAAACCACTATAAGAGGTGACATGTCTATGAGAGTTGTCTTTAAGATGGTGACCTCAGAGACAAGACAATGCCAACCACCAGGAGAGTAAGATGAGAGATGAGGTGTTGAAGAAGGGATAAGAGCAGAAACACTTGGAATGGAACAGAACTTGACCAGCTTTATGAAATAGGAAGCAGATCATGGTGGGTGATAAAACTAGCCAGAGACTCTGGGGAGGGCATCTGGGAGAAACAGAGGAGTCCGCAAAGAAAGAGGAGAGACAAATCTTCCAAACTCTGTGTAGACCGGAATGAGGTTAAGCAGGAGGGGATGCGATTTTACTATCATATTTTGGATGAGATCTGAATTTCGATACAAAGATTAGAGCAGAGAGGATAAAAATCATTGTGGCATAGACAAGACCTAACTGAGATTTGTTAAAGATGGAAGAATTGGAAGAAAGTGGCATGTATCTGCTGCAGACCAAAAAAAGTTTATAGAATCAGAGTTGGAGGAGGAGTAATCAAGAATATATCCAAGATGTTTTCCACTCCAAGAAAGATCATTTGCTTTAGTGTCCCCGATGAACAACTCTCCAGTCTTGATTACACATATCCAGCACTAAAGTCATCTCCACTTTGTGAGCCTTTCCCAACCATATTTCAAGGAAGCTCCAAAGGTCAGTTCTTCTATTCTGTCGATCAGTCAATGTGATTGATTTTTTCCATGAAATTTTGAAATGCAAATACATAATTAATTTAGACAGCTATTTCTCTTGACAAACTGCTTCTGTTGCTGGCCTCTAGTTTCCCTGTGGGTGTCTCAGCTTCTGCACATAAAGCTCCCTGGTGCCACATGGTGGCTGTGGTTGAAGCAATCCTCTCTTTTATCTTCTTAACGTGTTTCAAGAAAGGGCCTTTGCTGTTTTCATCATGATGATCGACTTACATCCTGTCTCTGTCCTTTCAGTCAGCTGCTTCCTTTGCAAGAGAGAAAAGGGAACTGAAGGAGTTTCTCTTTTATTTACAATAGTCAGACCTTAAACAATCACTGTGGGACTACTATCTGTGTTACACACATGACCAACTACAGAAGCACAGTATAAAAATAACAGCAAAGATAATATTTGTTTAGCTTATAAAATCGGATATATATTTATCTTATGAGCAGAAAAGAGTGTCTTGTATTTTACCTGGTGATTGGGAAAATATATAATTTTATGCTTGCTCCGGTAAAGTAGATTGTAAGAAAGCTACAGTGGAGGCAACAGGAAGAATTTCAGCTTTTTGTTGTGTCTTTCATCCACAAACTTTAGAGAGCCATATGCGGTAAGCACAAAGCATGTGGGGCAAAATGTATATGAAAGAATAATTATAAAGCTGGTGGATTGCTTTAACAGAAAAAAAGCACCTCTGGTCTCTGTAACATGGAGGGGCTGGTGCTCAACAGCAGGAGCGCTGTTTTGGCGTTTTGTATACATTTGCTAATAGTCAGGTAGATTGCTTTGGATAATCAGCTTTCTAAGGAAGGGAGGGATAAATGATGCAGATCCAGGCAGGGGCTTATTTACCATGCTTTGTGAGGCTAGGCTATTAACACGGACATTTCACGGGTGGGCATACATCTGTCAGAGAAGGAAAAAAGCAACTCAGAGGAACAGCTTGACGACAGTGCAATACACTGGCCCTGGAGGGTGCAGTGGAGTCCCTAGTGGGCAAGGGGGAGCAGCAAACTGGCTCATGGGGTTTTGATGCTTGCGTTAGTGTGGCAATAAAGACGGGATACAGAGAACAGCCGCCGACACTGCACAAAAAGCATTTCTGTTCCTGGGATTGTAGACTATTATTGTAAAAAGAATTAAACAAAAGAAGTAAATTTAGGGCATTGAAAGAAACATTTGGGTGCTTTAAAGGGCCTTTCAGATCGTGGGGACCTCCCGGGCCATTGTTTATTATGAATTCACCAAGACTGTGCAGACAAGCGAGTTACAAGTAAGCCTGGTTCCAGTGTCTGTGATTACAATTCAGCCTTTGCATTTAGCTGTTAGCAAGTGAGGTGTGGAAGCAGCTTTCCCATCCCCTCACCACCACCTTCACTGCTACTTTGTGGAATTAGCAGCTGGAATTCCAAGATGGTTCTCGATTGAACATTTTATCTAACACTGAGTCACTCTTTCGTCAAACAATGCCCCCTCTTAAGAGTCCTCATCTTTGTTGGCCAATGGCCAGTTGGGGTCTTATCCTAATGAAATTGGAATCATGCTGCTCGCTTCTTGTCAGCTGTGCCTGGAAAAGTTGGACTCCCCTTATGTCACACGGCCCACTGCTCCACTGCCTCTGCTGTCCTGGGCCATTGTTTGCGCTAGTGTGTTCAGCGCATTCAGAAAAATTAGGTAAAAATATCCTCTCCATTTGAATACAGTCACCTGCAATTCCTAAGAGACTAATCTTGAAAAAGACAGGTAAAGGCTGGGTTATATGAGTGTGGCTGTCTAGAGGAGGACACACCCCTACTTCTTTAAAGATCTGCTGGGGTTGGAGGGCCTGGAGAGATGGGTCGGTGGTTAAGAGCATTTGCTGCTCTTCCAGAAGATCCAAGTCCAGTTCCCAGCTTCTGCAGCTCCTGGAACACCAACACTATATTCTGGCCTCCTTAGTCATATGTCCACGAATGCACCTCCACCTGTACGCATGAATAAAAACGATGCAAATAAAATCTTGAAGATCTGCTGTGGGAAGAGCTTGCCTTCCTTTATTGGGAGGAATAGAGCAGTACAAGAGTTAAATATTCTTTTTTTTTTAGAGAGACATAAATGATACATTCTGTAATTAAATGATGGAGGATGAATGGGACCGGGAATAAATGTAAGAACTACAGAGAAGGAGGTGTTGATCTTCTTTCGAATGCTTCTGGATACTGGCAGAATCAGAAGTGTGCCGGGCCTGGGGACCGAGCAAACCTTCATTGTGTCTAAAGGGCAGGAAGCCAGGGAATAACTAAGGTGTCAGCACTAACATTTTCATCTTTCCATTCTCATTTTCTGCAAAATATTGTTTCTCCAATTATGATAGTTTCATAATAAGTTCATTAGAAACATGAAGTTCTAGCACCTCATACCTGAAGTGATGAGACAGGTGTCCTGGTTAGGTTTCACTCAGCTTGACACATGATTGCCATCTGTGAAGAGACACCTCAGCTGAGATCGCTTCTCGTCGAGTCTGCATGGCATTTTCTTGGTTAGCGATTGATATAGTAGGACCTGGTCCATGGTGCTGAATGATATAAGAAAGTACACTGAGCAAGACATGAGGGACAGTCCAGTAAGCAGAACTCCTCCACGGCTTCTGGTTCAGGGTCTGGTTCCAGGTTCCTGCTTTGAATTCCTGCCCTAACTTCCTTCAATAATGAACTGTGATGTGGAACTGTAAGATGGAATAAACCCTCCCCAAGTTGCTTTTGGTCATGGCGTTTTATTGCAGCAAAAGAAACCCTAAGACACCCAGAAAAGGAAATAGTTACTGGAATGGTATATAAAAAATGCCATCCCATTACATGTTGAGTGTTTTGACCTCACAGAGTCCTCCACTGTGTGTGGCCTGATTTTCTCCTTACTCAATATCATTCCTAGATGATTTAGATGATTTAGTTCCTATTTGTGTTGGTAAAAAAAAAAAGAAAGAAAGAACACTATATTTGGGTGTACCATCTAACATTCACAAATCTGCCTCATCGTCCAGCTTTGTAGCAATATCATATTTATGGAAATCACAAATTGCATTCAGAGATCTTGAAGAGTAAAGAAATCGTTCCTCCTGGTCTCAATAAAAGTATGAAGCAGGATAGCCTACAAATCATAGAAATATCCTTCATACTCTTCTTTCCTTCTGTGTTTTCACTGTAAAGGTTTTGTACCGCTTACTGTCTGCCTGCCTTATTCCTCACTCAAACATCCACTGTCACCAAAGCTGTACTTCCCTGCCCACTTTTTTCATATCTAAGTTTCACTTTTCAACACTGCTCTGACTCATGGCTTCTCCTGTTGGGAAGGCCCTTTGGAAAATGTGGTCTGATCTCTACTATGACAGCTGCTTTCACAAGAGTCAACCCTACTGAGATTAAGGAAATAAAATTCAACTTGTGGAGAAAATATCTTTCTCCTTTTTTTTTTTCTAGGAATGGTGCCCTCCTCCTTGTTACCGAAGAGATCAGGAACCACTGGTCCTCTGGTCTCCTCTTATGGAAAACTAGGATGGAGGAATGGAATGCAAGAGGACGCCAACCCCTTCCCAGACTGAGCTCTCAGGATTCAATTGTGGAAGTGGGTGGGGCCAGCACGTCCCAGTTCAAAGCTGGAGTTTAAGTCCTGGGCAAGGTTAGGGCAGACCTGGAAGGGATTCCAGAAAGTCAGGCTCATCGTCACAAGACAGGGCAGTATGGAAGACATAGACGAAGCAGAGATCATGTTCAAAAGGATGGATATGGAGCTGTGACAAATCTGCTCAAAATCAGGAAGCCAAATGAAACGCATAGCATTAGAAGATATGTTCAGAAAGAACTCTCTAGAAAGATGCCTTGAATCAATGGTTAATGTGTGTGTGTGTGTGTGTGTGTGTGTGTGTGTCTGTATGTAAGTGTATGTGACAAGCGGGCATCTAGAAGACGCTCTTATCACGTTTTAGACCAATTTCTTTGTTTGCTTCTTTCTTGGAATTCTGGATCAGAAATGGTTCCTCCTCACACCAAAATATCTAGATTCTCATTTCTGTAAAGTCACCAAAAATTAGTGATTCCATTCATGACAGGAGATATATACATTTTTTAAAGCGTAAGTGGACATGAGAATTTTAATTCATCTTTACTGACAAGTTTGCTTGTAAAATAAGTGATTGTGTAATTTATATCTGAGTTATTGAGGAAGACTCACTCCAGCAGTGTTTTGTTTTGAAGTAGCGGAGTGATAAACACAGCTACTTCATCATCATTTTCCCTGGCAGTGTTCACCTTGCATCTTTCTGGGCCCTGTAGCTGCCTTCTCTCTGAAATTTTGTCCTGGTGTACATTCCTATGGATGTGCCTATCAAGAAAGAACTCGGAATTTTGTAGCATTACTTTTGCTACTTGCTGCGGATCAGTGCATAAAACAATTCTATAGTGTTGGTTAAATTGAATATAACATTAAAACATGCTCTTCCTGTACGTGGAGGTACTACTGATAACATTTGTATTCGAAATTTTGTGTTGCAGGCTGAACTCTTTGGAAGAAGACACTATGGTAAACTTGGGGTGTAGAATGTGTAATAGGGATTGATATCTGTGAAAGGAGAGAGGTAACCCTAAAAACATGGGAAAAACTCAACATCCTCTATAATGTCTGTGCCCACATGGCAGTGAGAAATGGAGTGACTATAGCCTAACCAGGTGCCTCAGTGTTGTACTGAAAATAGTTAGCCATGCATTGCATTCCATGACAGACATATTCCTATCATGGCTGAGTTCAAGCTCCCAAGTAGATATCTGTGGAAAGGCAATTGGAATTCCATGAATACAACTGTCATATGCAAGATGATAGTAACTGAGTAAAACATACCACAAACCACATTACATCCACTTGTTCAGACTTCATGCCTTTTCTTGGCACACATGAGATGTGGGTTGTTCTGTGAGACACACTGTTGGTGGTCAGTGCAGTCTTGCAACTTGACAGCGTCTTTCCAGAATCCTTTAGGAGCCAAACATCCAGGTACACCTTGTGGAATTGTACAGATAAGGTTAGGTGCAGGGAATGCCAGGGAGGGACTATCTTCCTCAGGTTGGTGGGGGCAGGGAGACCCGGACTCCAGGAAGATGACACCACTCCCTAGGCTGGAGCACTGTGCTAAATAAACAGGAGGAAGCTAGCTGAATGGGGAAATCCATCACTCTTCCCTGTGGGTGGGCATGATATATGCTTAAGGCTTCGCTACCAGGCCTCAGTCTGCCTCCCAACCATGAAGAACTGGACCACAGAACCATGAGTAAATTAAGTAAGATTTGTAAGGTTGCCTCTGTCAGGGTAGTTGCCATATTTTTTTTTTAAGACATCATTACAACACTCAAAATAACCAAGATACAAGTCTTGTATGTTGTGTGGCAGAACGTGGGGGAACCTTGGGGCTGCCTTTCTTTCCATGTGAGGCAGCTACTTGCTCTTCACCAGAACATCAAGAATGTATGTTTGTCTCGTGATTGTGCCCTACTCTCTGTGCCACTAAAACACATTGTGCAGATGACCGCATAGCTCTGCATAATTCAGTAGGGCTCTCTTTGTGTCTCCTAAAGAGGCACACTACTTTTAAGGAGCCATGCCTCAAAATGTGCCCCACACACCTCAGAGCCGTACTACAAAATATGAAGTCAAATATGCTACTGGTTGCGGTGCTAAGATTTGCTCAGTTTCCTGGACCTGTATATTATTCCTAGTGGTTCATGTTACACACTGTATCTTATTTTAGAATGTGTGAGCCATGTATGTGCTGTGACAGTAACGCAGCTCTGACATTGTAATGCCAAATCAGCTACAGACACTACACAAATGAATAAAGGCACGATGTTCACGTAAATCTTTTATTTATACAAACAGGTGTCAGGATGGTTTGCCAAGCCCTGCTCAGGAGCACACCCTCTGAGCTGAAAAGCAGCTGTGCTTTGGTAGGCATTCTAGTAGTGTCTGCAATGCCAGCTGCTTCTAGACACTGTGGTGAGTGATATAAGCATCTTCTATATACATGCGATTACTCTTAAACTGAGGACAGTGTGAAACGGGTCCTATTGTGGTTAGCCCCCAGATAGGTACTAGCTGAAAAGAATACTTCTTCTAAAAGAAGCTGATTCTCATTTCAGCAAGAAAAATAATTAATGAAAACTTTAAGCTGTCAGTTTGGCCCTTCAGCCACAAGAGTAGACATTGCAGTCTTTATAACTAGGAGTCAAGGTTTCTGAGTCCATGCACAGAGTTCATCTCTGTACCATGTACACTTAGTACCTTTTCTATGGCCAATGCACTTTGGTGGATATTAATGTAACAGACATCCACAACTAGCATTCACTCCCATTTCTTTTCATATGATACCATCCAAGATTTCTTTTTCTTCAGCGTTCCATAGTATTTCCCTTTAGGCCCCGACCTTTTGTTCAGGTTGTTTCCCACTGACATGAGTTCTTATATATCCTAATTTTTTTGTTTGTTTGTTTTTAAGAAAAACAGAGTTTATTTTGGCTCATGGTTTAAAGATCCAGTCCACCACTTCCATGGCTGCAGAAGTATGGGGTTGTGGTCATATTTCATCCTGAGTCAGGAAACAGAGAAACAGATGCAGGCTCTCCACTTGTTTCTACTTTTATTCAGGCTGTGAATGGGATGCTACTGCCCATTATCAGTATGTTGTCTAGCTTTATGTCACCTTGACACAAGCTAGAGTTATCTGAAAGGAGGGAAAACCAGTTGAGAAAATGCAAGATCCAGCTGTAAGGCATGCTCTTAGTTAGTGATAAATGGGGAGGTGGGGAGGGTCCACCCCATTGTGGATGTGGATAATGCCACGCCTAGTTCTGGCTTCTATAAGAAAGTTGGCTGAGTAAAGCATGAAGAGTAAGCAGTAAACAACATTTCTCCATGCCTCTGCATCAGCTCCTACCTACAGGTTCCTGCCCTATTTGAGTTCCTGCCCAGACTTCCTTCAACGATGAACAGTGGTATAGAAGCTTCCTCAAGTTGGTTTTGGTCATGGTGTTTTATCACAGCGATAGAAACCCTAACTAAGACATTAAGGATGGGCTTTCCTTCCTCTGTTAAACCATTATGGAAATAGCCTCATAGATAAACTCAGAGCTGTGTTTCCATGGTGATTTTAGTTTTTTTTCCAACCTCCTTATCGATCAGGGAAATGCAAATCAAAACAACATTGAGATACCATCTTACTCCTGTCAGAATGGCTAAAATC
>LOEQ01011798.1:0-12786 GCA_001685075.1 Bramus lutescens
GTGTGTGTGTGTGTGTGTGTGTGTGTGTGTGTGTGTGTGTGTGTTGCTGGGTATTGAACCCAAGAATTTGGATGTACTGAACCAACGCTATCACTGAACTGTACCTTCCCAGCATTTGACAAGCTTCTTATATTCCTTCTGTCCAAATAATTCCTATTTATTTATTTATTCACTTATATTTACTTGTTTCTTTTTTCTTTCTTTTTATTTAAATTGCTTCTTCTTAGCCTTTTGGCTAAAATCACATGTACTGGGTTTCAAACTTGGCATTATACACATGCAGGCCAAGGGCTATATCACTCAACTACAGCCTCAACCCTAAAGAAATTTTTTTATTATTTATTATTATAATTATTATGAACTTGTAAATTTTAAAAATCCCTTAGTAAAACTGGCCATACTAAAAGTCTCTCATACACAAAAGAATAGCCAAAAAGAAGCAATAAATTTAGCAATGGTTTCTAAATTAGTAGCATTTTAATGAAATGGCCCCTTGTTCTGTAGACAAGGAGGCTGGTCCTGAGGGAGGCTTCCCAGGAAGCTTGAATCTCAGACATGGACCACTGTGTAACCAGCAGTTCCTTCAGATCAGGTCTTCTAACTGTAAATTAGTATTATTTATCATATTTGTAGACGATTTTGCATGAGATTAGGAGGTTTTCCAATATTACTGCCATTGTTTCATTAAAAAAAAAACTTTGGCAAGATCTTTAGTTTTGTTGGCTAGTGTTTTGGTTTGTTTCAGGGGGATAGATTTTTGTTTTGGTTGGTTGGTTTTTTGGCTGGTGGAGGGCAGTACTCGAGACCAAATCTAGGATTTTGCACATGCAGTGCAGGTGCTCTGCCATCACACTCTATCCTCAGCCTTGGCAGTGGTTTTGAAATAGATTCGCATTATGTCATCAGATGTTTAGAACACTGAACTTCTGAGTGATGTCCAGTAGAGACCTGGATGTGATTGTAAAGAGATGCAGTGTTAGGGACGGAAGGCTCTTGGGAGACTAATTTCACAGTAGCCACTAGTGCATGTTTATAGTGTTTTTCATTTATGCTTTATTGGTATGACAGTTTTTGCCTCTCAGTTGAACATTACAACTGCTGAGGTCTCCATTTAACAGTTGCGCTTACATATACTACTGTACAATAATTTGTACTATTTAAGGTTAACCTTTATTCTTTAGGAAAATATATTAAGAACTGTGATTTAAAATTGTACCTAGTAAGTACTTTCTATTAATGCTAATACCCATGATAATTTGAAAATGTAAATATATTTCCACTGGCTTTTTCTTTTACTTTTGTGCATGTGTATGAATGGAGGTATATACTCAGATCAGAGGACAACTTGGAGTAGTTGGTTCTCACCTGCTATGTTAATAAGGCAGAGCCTCTCTTTTCGTTTTCTATAATTAAACATTAAATTTCTGTAAGAGCAGAAAAGTGTTGTATCCACTAAAAGCACTGCATTTCATAGTCCTGAGTTTGGAGCCCAGGTTTCAGGAAGCATTGGTGTTGAGTGAGGAACAGTAACAGCATGCACAGTGCACCGTGCTCTTGTGCTTCCAGAGTTTGCATCATGTGATGTGGATGAGCTCTGCAGGGTCATTGTATTTGAGATTTTGAATTAAGTATTGGTCATGTGTGTTAGAAAACACTGCAAGAGGAAATGTCTAATCTTTTAACTTATCTGAACCACATTGTTATCTAAAGCTAACACTTAAAAGCTATGCAATCTGTTTTACAAAACATTGCAGAAAAAATCTCATAAACTCATAATTTTGTGTTGGACTGCATTTATATAACCATCCTATTCTCCTTAAACTCTGTGGATAACTATTTTTTTTTAATTATCTCACATATAAACTACGGTATATAGTAGGTTAGAGAAGGTATCAACTTCATCAGCTGTAGAATCTGAGGCAGACGGATAGTTTGAATCTAGGAACTCAAAGTCAGTCTTTGCAATATGATAAGACCCTGCCTCCAAGAGCAATAACAACAGATACCCCATTACATAGTCTTTTTCTCTTGAACTACAAAAGTTAGAATTTATTGGAGTAACATTTGAGTAACTACTTAATATGGAGCAAAACTACCTCAAATGCTTCCTGAACTTGACTTTCCCATTCTTTTTACAACATGACTTTATTCTTAGCCCAGTTGATTATGATCAATCACTAGAGTCAGAAAACTAGAGTTTTATATTTGCCTACTCTCCGCCAAATGCAGATGTTACCAGTTCTCTTTCCTAGTTGTTACTGAGCCCTTCAATTTCTGCCTTACATTAGGCATTTCTGTTGAATTCTGAATCTCCAAAGCAATTTGCTGATTTATACTCCCTCTAGTCTCACATGTATCCCTCGTTTATTTATGTGAGTTACCCTTGCCTTTATGAAGTGCCAAACAAGTGTTCTATCAGGAGCTACCTCACCCACCTCCACATATATATTCTTGTGTGTTAGTGAATATGAAGAGGAGCTGAAACTATTACTGTAAGTGAAAAAATGAGACTTGTAGAAATGTTCATTTCTATAAAAACATGCTTATATACATTCATACTTACAAATAAAAGGCTATTTAGGAGATAATTCCTTTAAAATGTAAGGTTCTCAAAGGTTAGCTTCATAAATGTTTAATGCTTTATTTTTTAAATTTTTCATAGTGAACCTCCTACATTTATTAGAGAAATACACATATATATGTAAATGAAGTAGGTTTATTTAGAAGTAATTTTTTAAATGTTAAAAGATTGAACAAAAGACTCCATTTGTATAATTTCTGATACTGCTGGTGACTAGAAAAAAATAGATTATACTGGATTTAGAAGCCAGATTTATAGAAGGTTAAAAAATGATTGACAGTCAGGAAAATGGAAATAATGAGTATAAAAGTACATTCACCACACACTGATGCAAGATAATAGATGGGGAAAGTGGATTAAGAACTCTTTTAAGTTTGAAGAAACTTTAAACATAATTGTATGTTGAAGGAAGAGAAAGTACATAATTGGATAACTGGTAGTTTTGCTGAAGCATGTGGATAATTTCTAGTACGATAATCCCACATTCTCCATCAGCTGTCTTTGGAAATGAGTCAGTTTGTGCCCGGGGCTAATCATTGTAGGATTCTTACAGGGCACACCTGAGAGCAGAGTATGATTTAGGTCGGATAACTAATGTACATCAGAGTCTTTGAAATCAGCAGTGAATATAAAAGTTTGTGTGTATGAACGTGTAGTATGCACACAGATACTTAGAAATGAATTGGATCTTTTTAAGGGCAAAAAAATTATAGTACTTTGGGTTTTAATGAGGGAAACACTCTTAAAAACTTCTTTAATGACTATAAAAACATATGCAGTCTCTGTTTTTAAATAATTATAGTTGGACTTAATTAGACTTCTGTTCTCACTGAGTTTACATGCCATCGTGGTCATAGAAAGTGTCAGGGCTTGTTAGTGTATTATCTAGAAGTGGCCGGTATTATCCAAAAGAAAGAAATGGCATGTGGATGCCTAGGTGGAAGGGCAATGTAGCCCCACTCGTTCCTTAAACTTAGTACATTAAATGACAAACAGGGAATCCTGCAGAACCTGGCATCTCTGTATGGAGGCAGGCCCAGCTCTTCCAGAGGAGGGAAGCCAAGGAACAATGAGGAAGAGGTATGCTTGCCGCATGCTCAGTACCTCCGCCATGCAGCCATTTTTAGTTCATCGCCTTCTTTTCTTGCATGGTTTAAGTGCTTAACAATTATTTTAAGACTTTGTAAGTCTATAGGAACTTGTTAATATGTTTTGACTGACATGCTATGTCATAATTTTGCCTCATAACTGTTACTCAGCCTTCTGAGTTTCAATTTCTTTTCTTTTGATATAATTTAAAAATTTGTTAATTATAACATATTTCTTTCTTTGCAGAAAAATGCTTTAAATTAAATACTTGAAAGCTAATATTTCATTTCATTAACCAATTTCAGAACTTTTGTTTCTTGTATTCAGATTAACACTTTTCTATATATTAAGATTTTTTTAGCAGCAAAAATATTCATAGATTTCCTTTTAAGTGAATTTTATTGTTGTTGTTGTTCCTCTCTTAGGTTTATCTAGCAAGACTAAGGCAAATAAGACTACAAAATTTCAATGAGCGCCAACAGATTAAAGCCAAACTTCGTGGTGAGAATGTAGGTAAAAATCTAGTTTTTAAAAATAATTCAATAATAGATTAACTTTAAACATACAATGTCCATAATATTAAAAGCTAAAATTGTTAAAAGAATATGAAGATCAAAGACCAGAAAACTATATGTAGGAATGAAGTAAATCTTAAATACATGATTTGCCAACTTTCTTTTCTCGTCTTTTGCTCTGGAGGGTTCAGTTGCCGCTTCGGGAGAAAACTGACAGCAGTCAGTGCTTTCATTTCACATGTTGTTGGTTCAGGCAGAGGTGGCACTGAGCTTGGCTGCTGTTTGCTAAGTGGTGTGTTGACAATTGTTCTAGAACGAAGCTAATGGTACCAAAGGACCAGAAGCAATTGAAGAAGCTGACTTGAGGCTCAAAAAGATGGAATCACTTAAGGTATGCACTAGATAACATTTCTTAGGAAATTGAAAGCTGGGAGAGAAAAGTTTGTTCTTAAGATTTTTTTTATATAGATGGGTCATTATCTTACTTTAACTTTTGATTTCCCATTTATCTGTCATCTTACAATTCCTGGGAAATAGCACTTTTTACCTTTGTATAACATTTATGAAGAACAACTAGGTGAAATTATGATGTGAATACATAGAACTGTGACACATGTAATTCTTTAAAAGAAACAGCCACAATGGGTTACTCCTATAGCCCGAGCATTCAGTGGGCTGCGGCAGGAGGATTGCCATAAATTCGAGGCTAGGCTGGGATATATATATATATATTGCAAGACACTGTCTCAAAAAAGTAGCCTTAGAAATGAAATCTACAAGTTTCTCTGAAGATGAATGAGATATTTATAACAGTTGTCTTAAATGTTTACATTTTAATTTCCATTCCAACGTATTGGACTTATGCCCAATATCAACTGATCCCCTGTTGTCCAAGGTTAGAGGGGTACATAGTGAGTTTCCGCTTTTATTCTGGAACCACATGCATACTTCTTTGCTGGCTTCAAAGTCAGTAGTATCCTTTTAGACCCAGGTTGGAGGTTGATACCATAGGCTTTCCTTCTCATAACTAATTGTGTTAATGGTTTTCATTTTCAGGCCCAGACAAATGCCCGTGCTGCTGTCCTAAAAGAACAGCTGGAGCGAAAAAGAAAGGAAGCCTATGAGAGAGAAAAGCGGGTGTGGGAAGAACAGGTAAGACTCCTGTACTTAGTCCTTCGTGGTTCATGTCCTTGGGCTCTTTTAAGGATCAGACAAGGGTCTTGCACATGATCGTCAAGTGTGCCATGATCAAGCCATAGCAACCCTTTTTTCCTGATTTTTACTCACTTTCCTTTCTCTCTCCCTCCTCCTCAGCTTTCCCTTTCCCTTCTAGCCCCATCCCACCCCAGCTCCCCTTGTATTTCAAATTTAACAATAATCTGCCGCTGATTTATACTGCTACCTCAAAATCTTCTAAATTCTTATAAATGGCCCTCTAGCCTATGTGCAGAAAAACTGTGTCTTGCTGTGGTTGTCTCCTCTGCTGGGCCCTTCTGCCTGTTCTGCTGACACCTCACATATGGGTGATTGTAGGGTTAAATAAACTTTAGTTTCCTCGTAGGACTCTTCCTTCCTTTGGCCTCACTCTCCTTTTCACAGTTCTAGTTCTTTTCCTTTCTTCATGTGCTTGTTTTTTCTTTGTTAGGTTGATTTTTGTTGTTTTAATCCTGTTGGAATTTGTATAGGTATAACATTATTAAACCTATAAGTTAAATTTAAGAAATGATGTGTTTATAAAGTTTCATCTAGGAACATGTTAATTTTATGTGTCTATTCATTATTTTATATCCTAATTTTTATATTCAAAATTTTTATTATATAAGTGACTTGTAGATATTTCATATATTTTATTGTTTTCCATCTCTAACAGAATATTGCTTATATTTGGAGAAATTGTAGATTTTTGCCTTTGTTTTAGGTCATAGTAAGTTTCCTGGTCTATAATTTTCATTTAACTTCATGTGATCTTAGAATGCAGTTTTGTCATGATATGCTGCCACAGCTCCTCCAGTTTATTATACAAATGCAGGCATTTGTAACTACTGTGTATGTGTTGTTTTTCTTTAATTTTGACTACAAAGCAGAGAAAATGCTTATATGAAGTCACATTTACAGTTTCAGTCAGAACTGGATTGGCTCTGGGTTCCCTGGTGCCAAAGTCTTAATTCCTACACATTTTTTCTCTGCTTTCTATAAGGTCAACTTTTTGTTATTAGTGTGTCAATTGTTGTATTAGCTAGACTCCCTTGAACAATGATAAATAATAATAGGGATGACTTGTTTTTGTTCTTAGCAGAAATGACCCAGTATAAACACTGCATGCCGTAATAGGAAGAAATAATGGTTTTATGTCTCACTCGGTCAATTTTTTTCAAAGATCGTGAATGGAAGAGCCAATATAATTTTAGTTATAACTTTTCTAAGTTCTTCAGTCTTTGCTATTTATGTTTTCCTCTTTAACTTCAAAACTAAACAGTCCCTTTTCTAGCCTAGATTTCAGCCTTAGCACACAAATAAGACTTGACTTATTATACGTACACTCCCATCTTTTCAGACATCAAGGAATTATTTCCTGCTCCACTGGCCGTTATTTAGATTTCGTAGTTGACTCATGTTCTTAACGTAGTGTTCCTTGTTTTTCTTCTCAGACATAGTATCAGTACAGTTAACTGGTAGGTTAACATTTTTGCCCCAAGAAAAACAGAATTTGTCAAAAGTATATACCATCCTTTTACTAGTCAGAAACATTCATTTCTTGTGTTACCCAAATCTCTTCCAAACTTACCTTGCCCTTAGAAATGGTTATGAGCCTACTTCTGGTGCATACATATCCAGTGATAGGAAATCAGAATCTACGTCATGTCTCCTAGGATTATGTCTTCAGCACAGGAGGCAGAAGCCCAACTAGTACATGCTGCTTTTCGTGTTGTATCAGGACGAGTTGGTGTAAAACTGTGTGTGTATGTGTGTGTGTGTTTTAAGTTTTTGTCTTAGTGAACTTACTACCATTGTGTCCAGGTGCAGTATCACAATTGCAAGTATTAAGGCCATTGTTTTTCCTTTTTTAAATTAACCTTTGGTATTCCATTCTAACAATTTTCATAAACCCTGAAGGTGGGTGGAATAGTAATGTATCCATCAAATACAATGAACTTATATGTGGCCCAATTCAGCCTTATTTTTTAAAATGCTGAATTCAGAAAAAAGTCTCATGGAACATCAAATTGTTTGATAATAGTTGACATGAGCTTCACTTTTTGTTTCCCCCATAGTCTTAGCTACTGGGTCAGCTACCTAACTGCTCACATCAGTATGCACACTCAGGCCCTATGTTTAGCAGCAGGCCTGTGCTTGCTTGTTTTGTTGCCTGTGTTCCCCCAAGGTAGGGTGAATGTCTGTGTCTCAGTTCATTCTGTGACTGGCACAGCACATTATCCAGTATTATTGTTTTTCCTAGACCTGTAGGCCCTACTCAGAATTTTGTGCCTCCATCAGTTCAAGTTCATGTAACGCAGAAAACACAGCGTCGGATTAGCTTTGTCATGATGATGATGATGATGATAAGGAAGATAAGGAACAAGCGGATATATTCATTGGGAATTTTGTGACTCAGCTTATTTCAAATCTTTATAGAGAATTGTTCAAGAAACATTTGTTTATTGAATATAGCCTGGTATAGGTAGGGAAAATGTGTCTGGAATGGGACATCTGACTTTTGGTCTCAGTTCTGCCAGCTGATTAGTCTGGATTTGTTCTTCCAACAGAAGTTTAGCCGTGATGTATCCTTAGGTAATACAGAACTACATGCAAAATTGTTCCATATTCAGGATATGAAGTCGGGCCCCTTTGGCCTGGTCCTGGCATACCTACTAATCCTCCCTAATCCACGTACAGAAGTGGAGTGATAGTTACCATTCTGTGACTTAAGATTTGAGAAATCTGTAGTGATTTACATTTGTAAAGCTGCTCCATTTTTTGATTATAGTTTTACTTTTGTCTTTTGGTGGTACCAACTGATTAAGTTTTCAGCACATAGTAAAATTGAAATATGAAATAGAAAATCTTGTAATGGTAACTGAAAGCCTGTGGAGGCGTAAGTAATGTGAAAACATCTCAAATTTGTCAACTTGTGAGGGCATGACGGGGATGTGTGCTGGTTTATTATTTTAAAGCCTGTCTTCCAGGCTTGCCTAGCCTGCCCAAGCTCTCGGTTTCATTCTTACTACATAAGATCTAGATTATGGCACTTTGTGCTTGTATTCCTAGCGTTTAGGAGCCAGAGACACACTTGGAAGGCTGTGCTGGTCTACATGCCAGCCTGGGCACATGAATGCGTATAACATGCGCTCGCTCGCTCTCTCTCTCTCTCATATACACACAGGAGGCAGCGTGCCAGTCTCAAATCCACCCACATGTATGTGTATATATATATATATACACACACAAAAACACACAAAAATCTGACTTGTGAAACTTCCAAGTCAATGTTTTAGTCCTGTTGAAAGATTTTCTATTTAAAACTGGATGAGTTTTGTAAAACTATGCTGAGAAGGAAGTAAATATTCTAGACTTAGCCCTGTGATCAGTTTTATTTGCCATGTGATCAATTTTATTTTAAAAATTGACTTTTTTATTTTTGAGACTTCATGGGTTTTGTCTTATAAAATTTGGTTTTGGTTTGTTTGTTTGTTTTGTTCTTGTGTTTTTATCGCTGCCTCGGGGGCCACCCTCCAGCAGCGCAGGACTCAAAGGGAATCCATTGAGTTGGTTTCCTAAGGTTTTTTTTTTTTCTGAGGTGGTTAAGGAAGACACTCTCTTGATGGTTTCCTTCTCTTATTTCTTCAGAATTCTTTTTCTCTTTTCTGATCTCTATGCAGAAATGTTCCCTCCATCTCTCTTAATGTTTTCCTTCTAACTCTGTGTTTATTCTTCCTTTTCTTCTCATTCTTGGTGTTTTCTTTCTAATTCTTTATTTTTGTTGTTTTCCTATAACTCTCTTGTTTCCTCCTAATTCTCTCATTCCTGATATTTTCCTTTTCCTTCTGTTTTTTTCTTCTCCTTCTGTTTTATTCCCTTACAGTTTATATACCCCAACACACTCTTTCAGGCATTAAAGAAATTACAATGTGGTTACACTCTGTTCTTCAAGTGAAAGATTACAAGTAAAAAACAACATATTTTCCATATCCTTACATGATTAAATATTTTACGTATTATAAGTGAAAAACTAATTATCCCCAAGAATTCACGAACATTCATAACCAAGCAACTTGTCATAGATTAACTGTGTAAACAATCAAGATAGTCTTCTCAGCCAGTACTTTTACTGGCAGGCTGCATTTTGCGGGTTAAAAGAAAAAGAACCAATCACTTTATTGTTTATCGTGAAAGGTAATCATATGAAGAATCTTAAAGGAATCACAAACCTAAACTTTTATACATGAAAGTCAGCTCTACTTTAAATCTTTAGTATGCATACCCACTCATCAATATATATATTTATATCAGGGCAGAAATGGGTATAAGGAATTAATCACCACCTTTGGTCGTCAATCAATCCTAGCAAGAAAGGCATGTCAGCTAATGATAATTGGGCTGCTTTGTTCTTGTCCCTGAACTTAACCATGTGTCTTTCTAAAACTTTAGATTGTGTTCTTGGATTTTTCACCTCAAAACTATTTAACAAAAACATCTTAGTCTTACTTTTAAGTTAATTTCAAAGCTTTGTTTCAGCTATGATGCACTCCAAAACCAGTGAACACATTTCCCAACATTAAGGGTAATAGGATTTAAGCTGGCCGCGGTGCTGGGACTCAGTTGTTCTTCTTACTCATTAACATAAGCCACAGTCTATGGCTTCTTAATCAAAACTCTTATGTTCTAGCTCTGAGACATGTCCTTGTTTTATTTTTAATAATCAAAACTCTATTTAACTAACATCATTATTTTCAGGTAGGCAGTACAGCTTAAGAAGAAATCATTTTCATAATAATCCACAGGTTAAAATGTCCAGCAGAGTAGGATGTTTCCATGAGAAACATTACAGGCAGCGGACTCTCCCCACACACTAACACCATGCCACATACCAGAGAAAGATGGCAGCAGTAAGCATGTAAAGGCCCAGCAGAAGCAAAAGACATTCTGGAGTCTGTGTCTTAGGGCCTTGGCTGTCTGAGATAACTTACCCGTCAAGGTTTTGTTTCCTGGTGGGCCGATCCCCTGAAGTCAGTCGCTGTCTGCTGCTCCTCTGCCATGGCCACCAGGGTGTTGTTGTTTTTGTTTTTTATACCGATTTCATTTTGAGAATTTCATATGAATTTAGACCATTTCACTCTATAGCCTCCATCTTCTAATTTCTCCTAATAAACACACCCTATCAAACTCATGACCTCGTTTTCTTTATTATTATTACACACACATACAGATACTCACACTTCCACACTCACACACCTACTGAATCCTCTTAGTGTTGCTCATATGTATGTACTTATTGCTGACCACATAGCATTGGGTAACCTATCAGGACTTATCCCTGGAGAAGACTGATAAACTTTGTTGTTCAGTTTTTTTGTTATTTCCCATTTGATAGCTTCCTGAATTGAAGGGTCAGTGAAATAGATTTTCCTTTGATAGTTAAGGTATATTATTATATCTAATGTCACATTATTTTAAGAGTATGGAAATATTTTAATTTAAGAATGACTTTCCTTGAGCTCTTCCTTCTTCACATGAACACAGCTTATATTGAATCTGATTCTCTGGTGTCAGACCCTGTTTAACTCAGCAGTCTTAACTTAGGTATCTGTCTATTACTTTGGGCTTCTTTCCAGGATGTGTTTAATACAGAAATACTTCTACTAATTATACGTTATAGCTTCCTTGAAAACATTAAGACCAAGATGCAGAATTTTCACACTTGAGGTTTTTGCCATTTTGATCTTAGAGCAAAACTAAGTATTGCATGATTGTTTTGGTTTTATTGTTTTGGAGAAAGGGTCTCATAGCCCAAGCTATCTTCAAACTTATTGTGTAGCTAAGGATGACCTTGAACTTCTTATCTTCTTTCCTTATCTACAGAGGGCTAAAAGTCAGATTTATGCAGTGCTAGGGATGGAACCCTGGTTTTGTGCTAGACAAATGCTAGTTGAGCTCTGAAACCAGCCCTCCCTAGGGCACCTGAGAACATGTGCCAGCGTTTTCAGAGAATTATACTAGCATCTTATTTATATAGTGGATATGTTTATGCATATAGGAATTATGTGGAATTAAAAAAACCTTAATTTTTATAGTTCTGAGTATTAAGTCCTTCCTCATAGTAGACAGCTAGTCTACCATTGAATTACATCCTAGCTTGAAAGAACTTTTTAACAAGTATGGGTAAATGTAAATAGGGGGATATCTTAAGTGGCAAAGTTCCTGCTATGGGAAGCCTAAGGGACTAAATTCAGATCCACAGCACTGACATAAAAGCTGGGCAAGGCAGTAAACACCTATTAGTCAAATACTGGGGAGGCTGAGGCAGAAAGATCCTTCAGATTCACTGAGCAACTAATCTAGAACAAATCTGCAGGCAGTCCAGTGAGAGCGCCTACCTACTAAAATAAGTTGCAGAATGATCGAGGAAGGCACGTTACATCAATCTTTTGCCTTCATACATACACAAAAATCATTATGACCAAATGAAGTATAATTTGTTGAGGCAGTGAGAGCATTGGTCTTTCTTTTAAGGATTTCCTTTATGCCCCATTAATAGGCGACTGCCCAATAATTTCAAAAATAGCTTTTAAGATATTCTTTTTAAGAGAGAAGCCAATTATAACTTTGTTTTAATGGAAAATTAAGACAATAAGTTTAAGATTCACAACGTGAAATGAAAAGAGAACACACACATTATTAGCAATATAATTTTTCCAACCTAAAACATGAATGAATGACTGTGTAAACAACAAAGGGAAAGGACTCATTTTCATGGTGCCAAGCATCACGTTTATATATTAGAGCATCTCCAGATAAAAGGATATTTTAAAATAGCATATAATAGTTGATACTGTATCAAAGATTATTTTAGACTGCTTGCTGTTTATTGTGCCTATGACAAAACAAAGATATTTAATAGAATTATAGAATAAGTAGTGTTCAAGTTTGGGTCCCAGTTATTTTAATGAGTATTTCATTTGACTAGCTTTTGTAATAAATATATAAAATGATAGATTTTCAAAATTACCTCTAAGTCCATAATTTCATTAGAAATGCAACAGTATTAGGAATCTTGGTCACGTGGTCAAGCAAGGCAAATGTGGAAACATCTTCGAGCTTTTACATTTTCATATTTTCTTTAAGACATATAAGGAAATGCTTAATATTCTTAGCCATCGGAGAAATGCAAATCAGAACGACTCTGAGATTCCATCATACACCTGTAAGAATGGCCAAGATCAAAAACACTGATGACTACTTATGCTGGAGAGGTTGTGGGGTAAAGGGAACACTCCTGCATTGCTGGTGGGAGTGCAAACTGGTACAACTCCTTTGGATATTTGAATGACAATTTCTCAGAAAATTAGGAAACAACCTTCCTCAAGACCCAGCAATAACACTTTT
>LOEQ01011798.1:12793-28651 GCA_001685075.1 Bramus lutescens
TGCTCAATTGTACCACAAGGACATGTGCTCAACTATGTTCATAGCAGCATTGTTTGTCATAGCCAGAATCTGGGAACAACCTAAATGCCACTCGACCGAAGAATGGATAAGGAAAATGTGCTACATTTACACAATGGTGTACTACACAGCAGAAAAAAATGACATCTTGAATTTTGCAGGCAAATGGATGGATCTAGAAAACATCATATCGAGTGAGGTAGTCCAGACCCAGAAAGACAAATATAATACGTATTTACTCATAAGTGGATTTTAGACATAAAGCAATGAACCCCCCCCACACACACACACAATTTACAATCTCAGAGAACCTAGACAACAATGAGGACCCTAAGAGAGACATATGTGGATCTAATCTACATGGGAAGTAGAAAAAGACAAGATCTCCTGAGTAATTTGGGAGCATGGGACCATCAGAGAGGGTAGAATGGGGAAGGGAATGAAAGGGAGGGGAGCAGAAAAAATATATAGCTCAATAATAACAAAAAAAGCTGTTCTTTAAATTCATGAATTGAAATGAACTGTAAGTTGAGAAGGGCATCTGATGCTGTTTTTCTTAGTGAAATTGTTTCAATACTTATTGTAACTTCTCAATTATTCATACAACTATATTACTTTTTGATCCTTTTAAGTCATAGTTTTCTTTGAATTTCATAAGATAAAGCATTGACTTGTGGATCACTGTTTCTTGTGAACTTCTGTTCTAAACCTCCAGTGCACTGCCTAAACTTCAAACTCCGATTATACACAGTTGACTTTTTGTTTTTGTTCTGCATTCTTAAGATCAGAAACTTGGCTTCTGCAAGTTAATTCATCAGTAATTCAATCTAAGCTTTTGGTGCTTATGCCAAATGATCTTATTTGATAAAGGTTAAATCAATAATTGCTGTGTGCTTCACACGATTTATTTCATTTGATCTCTTCAGAAAAGAGAAAATGAGGACATCACTCTTTTGTTAGAGGGAGAAATTGAGTCTCAGAGTCCAAGAAGCAATGAAAAATCACAAGACTGTTAAGTTTGAGTTTGAGACCTTGAGTGTAGAAGTGTCCGACTTTGACCCTGAAGGGCTGCTGAGGCTCTGGGTGCCTTGGAGGCTGCTGTCTTCAGCACCTCATCTGACTTAGACACTCAGTTCCTGCTCCTTTTTGTTGTCTCATTCTGTTTCAGATCAGTTAGCGTTTCTCAGGAGTACAGCCATTTATTTCCCTTTCCATTGTAGTTTACAACCTTTACAAAAGAACCCTGCCTTACTCATTATGGTCTTCGTTACCTAGAATGTTGTGTACAGATAGAAATGTAGTACAACTCTCAGTTTGTTAGTAGATATCAAGCCCTATGAATTTGTTTACTCATGAAAGAATCACATTAGAGTCATGTATTTAAATACTAGGAATTATTTCTTCAAGAAAATTGGCACAAGATTCTAGAAATGACACTATTTACAACCATGGTGTTTCTCAGCAGTTTCTTAATTTTGATTTATTGGTATCTGCCCCAGTTTTTATAGAAATCACCTAAAACTTACTTTTAATATATTCTAAAAATGCTGAGTTATGTAGGACAATTTTAGAATTTATTCTGATTCCAATAGAATTTGAGAGGCCTTTAATATATATTCTTATGTTAACAAAACAGTTTCAAAATATTAGCATACTCCTTCACAGTGAGAATACTTGGTTGTTATGAGTTCTAGATACTTTAAAAATTTATTTCACATCTTGAAATTAGTATACTTAATAATATTTGCCATATCAGATGTGCCACTGTTTAAATAAATAGATACTGGTATAAAAAAATTGGAAGTCTAAATATTAGAATTAACACTTTATTCATAGCTCAGTTGTGGTGGCATTTTGTTTGTGATCTAACAAATAAAGCTTGTCTGAAGATCAGAGTGCAGAGCTAGCCACTAACTAGCCATAGAGGCTAAGCAGTGGTGGCACTACCTTTAATCCCAGCACTTGGGAGACAGAGGCAGATGGATCTCGGTGAGTTCGAGGCCACCGTGGGCTACATGAAATTGATTCAGTGTAAAAGAGAAACAGAACCAGGGGGTGGTGGCTCTCACTTTTAATCCCAGTACTTGGGAGTCAATTGCCTTTAGTGCCAGCTGGCTAGCACTAACTCACTCTGTACTACAAACAGTACAGCTAATTCCGGTGCCTCTATTTATTTCAGAAGTTTACTGTCTGAGAGCTGGAAAGATGGCTCAAGAGTGTTCTTGCAGAACACCCAAGTACAGATCACAGCACCTGCTTCAAACAGCTCTCCTGAAATGCTAGCTGAGGAGAACCTCTAGGGTCGCCTCAAATGCACTAATACTGTGTGCATACATATCTACACAATTACAAACTATAATAGTAAATTTTTAAGCTCACAATCTTTATGCTGATTAGACTCTTAATGATTAGTATCTGATAAAAGTGGACTTTTGTTGAAATATGGGTTTTCAGGCTTTAAGGAAACAGTATAAAATTTGGGAGAAATTTTAGAAGCATTTTTTTCTGAACTGTAAAATTAATAAACTACTTTTACATTAAACATTGTATTAGATTAAAATAACATAATAATATTAGAAGTGAGTGTTCTATATGACTTTTACAAATTCATTATTTTTATGAGTATGTATGTATGCTTCTATGAGATTATGTGCACCAAGTGTGTGCAGGAGCCCATGGAGGCCAAGAGGGCGTTGGATCTCCTGGAACTGGAGTTAACAATGGTTGTGAGCTACTGTATTGGTGCTGGGAATTCAACTTAGGTTCTCTGCAAGAGAAGTAAGTACTATTTACTACTGAGTATTATTCCTCATGACCCTTGAAGACTTTTGGGGGAATCATTTTATGAGACATTGCTAGTGCAGTGGTAGCCAGTTTTATTCAAGACTGCTTGTCAGACACCTGGCTGTGTTTACATATGCAGCTGGGGGATTTCCGTGTTCACGTTCTACCAGCATGTATCATAGTGTCCAACCCAGTGAGTAATTAAGGAATTGGAAGCTATTTGTACTATGAATTAAAGAGATCTTGGGGTCTTTTATTTCTCTATGAAGATATGAAATTCAGTGTTTTTAGCTGTGTGTTCTGTTTCTTGCAGTTGGTAGTGAAGGTAAGGAGCTCAGATGTTTCTCTACCTTTGGAGCATCAAGAAATGGGGGGTTCTCCATCAAAGCAGCAAATGAGACCTGTTATTTCTGTGACTTCAGCTTTGAAAGAAGTGGGCCTGGTAAGTGAAAATGAATTTAATGGATTACATTGGTTTCTAATGCCTTCTTGTTGTTTCCTAGAGTAAAAAGATTGTCTTCTGGATTTTTTTTTTGGCTTCCTCTGAATATTGGAACTTTTCTGCCCATAGATTTTATCTAGGACTCTGTTATAGATAAATATGCCTTGAACGCTCTGCTTTTGAAGATTCCCTATATACAGAGCTAATCAATTTCAGATCCAAAGTGTTTGAGAAATAAAGTCATGTTGTTGCTGATGTGTTAACACAGGCCTGTGCTGATGGCCTCTGCTGTGCTGATGTTCATGCTGTTAAACCATATCACAACTGTTTTCATAGCATGTCTGTCTGTTAGGTTTTGTAACTAATTTAGAGACAGTTCATGGTATGTGCAGGATATCATATGCTATGTGCACTTACCATTTTAAATATGACAATTGAGCACCTGTGGATTTTGGCAAGGGAGCAGAGAGATCTTGGGACCAGTGTCTCACAGATGTGTGCGTATAGGAAGGGCATTGTGTTGAAATGACCCTCTGATAGACTATTACGATGGCTCCGTGGGGAAAGGAGCTTGCCACGATGTGTGGCAATCTGAGTTTGATCCCTGAGACTGACTCACATGGTAAAAAGAGAGAACAACTCCCACAAATTTTCTTCTGACTTCCATGTGCATGTAACTGTAGCAGCAGCAGCAGCAAAAAACATATACACACACTAATTAAATGTAGTAAAAACATTTAAAAGCAATATACTGAAAATGTGGCAAACAGTTTTATTCCCTAACCCTCATGATTGGCAAATTTTTAAAGAATAATATCTCTTACAATACTTAAAGTAACTAACTATAGAAATGAACTCTACTCTACCTATTTGAAATTTTGTAACATGGGAAATGATGTTCAATATAATTATTTTTATTTACCTTCTACTTCTGTTTCTGTGTGCTAGCTATATAGATAATAAAACAAATAAAAATATGCAAACAAGCAAAAGTCTAAACTTGTAAGTGGGCACCAGGTTACCTGTCTAAAAAGACTGCTCTGGATGAAAGGAATGACTCAGAATGTGGAGTGACTCCCTGGATTAAAATGCCCTGAAAACAGTCTGCTGAGCCCTACAACCTAGGAACCTCTGTTTTCCTTTCCCAGTAGCTACTGTCTGTGACTTGTATTTGTTGAGATTCCTTAGATGTTTCTCATACTGCAGAGATTATTGGTTACTACAGAGATTTCTTGCAGCCTTCATGCTTATCTTGAAAATAAGGCAGAGTATAAAGCTCTATGTCCCTATTCAGAGCTTCATATAAGAATCTGTTGTTCTCCCAGTGGGTTTTATCTCTTTCTGATAATGACTTTGCATGTGCCACATTGTTTACAGCAACTTTAGATACCTTGTGTGGTTTCCTTCCTGGTACCCAGTCTCACATCTTCAGTACCTGTCATCTCTGACTGCTTTCCTGGGTAAAATCCTCCTTGTCTCATTTACATGTGTTACTTTAATTCTGATCACTATGCTCTTACTGTTGTGTTTATAGAAACTGCTCATTTAAAACTTTGAAGATTATTTACTCACACTGTTATAGCCTTCATAACAACTAATCTTTTTCTTTTAATATTTTTAAATATTAAGTTTTTAAGACTATCTTTATACTAATCAGAAGAAAAGTAAGAATCTGTTTTTACTTACCTCTTTCCATAGATAAGAAAGCTACTTGTTAATTGTGTTTATTGCTTTGGCTTAATGTGTATGTATATGTAACATAAAGTTGTTTTCAAAATAACACAGCTTATCCTGAATTCCTTTATCTACCAAAACATCCCCCGGGACTAAGACTTTAGCTCAGGTGGTAGAACACTTACATGAAGCATTCAGTCCCCAGGATAATTTATTTTTAGGATGTATTTATTTTATGCATTTGGGTGTTTTGCCTGCAGGTGTGTCTGTGCACAGTATCATACACAAGAGGCCAGAAGAGGGTGTTAGGTTCTTTAGAATTGGAGTGACAGTTGGTTATGAGCCACCTTATGGGTTCTGGGAATCATACCCAGGTCCTTTGCAGGAGTAGCAAATACTCTTAACCACTGAGCCATATCTCTACCCCGAAGAACCATATTTTTTTTAAAAGCAAAATATAACAACCCTTTTTCTAACTCTAATAAACAAAGTATATGAATTTCTTTTCATGCCTGTCATTGACTTTAAATTATCAAAAATTAGATACCAAAGAAGACAAAGAGATAATTGTTAGCAATAATCCACAGACATGACAAATAACTGAGAATTGACACATATATATTAAACTTATTAACTGATTGATAATGTTTAAATGTCCATCATCACTTATAATGAGAGAAGCCGTGCTGACATTTCAAAGCGGTGAGAAAAAGCTCACAGTTAAAGGAAAAACTGAAAGTAACAAAAATATCAACTGTTTCAGAGTCCTAAAATGGTTTTCTCTTACTCTTCAACCGTCTTGTGTTTAAAGGACGGAAGTTTAACTGATACCCAAGAAACTTCAGAAGAAATGCAAAAGAGCAGCAATGCTGTTTCAGTAAGTACAGTTTTCAGAGACTCTGTCAGGCTTTTATTTAATAATATGCTCACTAAAGTGTAACTGTTTCAGAGTAAGCGAGAAATACTACGTAGGCTAAATGAGAATCTTAAAGCTCAGGAAGATGAAAAGGAGAATCACCATCACTCAGATTCTTGTGAGATCCCTGGTCACACGGATGCCAAGGAGTATGAGAAAGAAAATGCCATTTCCTCTGATCGCAAGAAGTGGGAGGTCGGAGGTCAGCTTGTGATTCCTCTGGATGAAGTGACACTGGATACATCCTCCTCTGCCACTGAAAGTATGTATGAACATGTCCATGTCCTGTCTTGGGTTAGCACTCACGTAACCTTGTGTCCTGGCCATCCTAAAGAACCAACATGTGGATGGGTTGAGAGAGGTAGAAGAAGTCTGTGCGTCTCCCTCATGGGCATCAAGTATCTTCCAGTACAATATAAAGACATGAAAAGTGGTTTGGTTTTTACAGTAGAAGAATTTTTCTGTAAGAGTATAGTGAGAGGAGAACTAAAGAAATGTATTTAAATTGTACTGTTTGAACCCTTTACACCATGTCAATCTGTTACATTCTTTGTTCTTGTTGTAGTGAAAGGGGTTCCTGGTGGGTGACACGGTGTCTCAGTATGTCTCCAGCCCTGTCCTTGAATTCATGGTCTTCTTTTCTCTTAAATCACAGATATGTGTGTCCCCCCCCTTTTTGGTTTTATGAGATAATCTCTCACTATATAAATACCAAGTTGGTCTTGAATTCATAATCCTCTTGGCTCTGCCCTCTGAATGCTGAGTACATGCTCAGCTCTAGCAATAATTTCTAATGAAAACAAGAGCAGTGAAAGCTCAGAAGCACCCCTTAGACATTAGGAGGAGTTCAGGAGGTTTACCTAGCAAGAATTCCTAAGCACCCACTGTGTTCTCACAGGAAGCATGGCCTTCATTTTGTTCCCCTGTACATGCATGACTTTTTTGGTATGTTTGCTATGACATTTTATCTCTTTATTTTTCAGAAATTTTGTATGATTTTATTTGTATGGATGTTTTGCCTACATGTGTGTCTGTGCACCGTGTGCATGCTTTGTGCCACAGAAACCAGAAGATGTCAAATCCCCTAGAACTGGTTACAGACCATTGTGAACTGCCATGTGTGTGCTGGGATCCTCTGGAAGAGCTACCAGTGCTCTTCTGCTGAACTACCTCTCCAGCCTATTGATTATTTATTCCTCGTTATGTCTGGTTTTGAATAGTATGATTGTGAAGTATCTTAGTGTACTTTTCTTCCTGTTTCCTCTCCTTGGACTTATGAAATTCTTCAATATATAGACTTAAACCTTTTGTCAAATTTGGAAAACTTCATCAAACATTATTTTTTATTTAACATAATTTCTTTATTGATTCTTTGGGAGTTTCAAGTCATGCAACTTAATTCCACTCACCTCCCAGTCCCCACATATCTTCCCCTCACCCCTGCAGCACCCCACAAAAGAAAATTTAAAAAAAATCAAAACAAGCAAAGATAAACAAAATAAAACAAACAAACAAATAAAATCCCTCTTCACTCCCCCATCATTCCCACCGCTCCAGCACTTCTTTATTCATCCTGGTGGCATTAGGATCTGCAGGGTGTCACCCAGTTACCCTTTTGTCCAGTCAGCTTTCCTAGCAGATGTGCATTGCAAGAGTCATTGGTCTGATTCACTGGAGTCTCACCAGACCTCCTCTGGGATCCTGTAGGTATCCCACAGGACCAGTCCATTCATGAGTGCCAGCAGGTCCCAGATGCAGTAGATGTTAGGGTGGGCCAGTCTACTAGGGCCTCCCCCGTCAGGTGAGGGGCAGAACCAGCTCCCCTTATGCCCATGCCATCAGGCTCAGTTCTTCCTCGTGGGTGGAGCTAGCTCTCTTCCTTAAGTGTCCAAACATTTTTTAAATATTCTTTCTCCTTTTCAGTTTCAGGCTAATAAAGAGACCCTGTTTCAAAACAGCAGCAACAACATACAAAACCAAATTGGATAACAGTACGTGAGAAACAGTAGCCAAGGCTGTCCTTTGGCTTTCACATGCAGTGCACACACGCACACTTAACCTGCACCTGCAGAAGGGTTAGGAATATATAGAACAGTAGAAGAATAACTTAAAAGGATGAACAGAATATTTCTGAAAGAAAGATGAAAAATTGAGAACTATATTTTATCTATATTTGTCATTAGAAGAGGCATTGTGAGCTTGAGGAAATTAGTGTCATAACTATACCAAAGGAATAAAATCCATTTTAAAGGTAAATGGAAGGCAAGGAAGTAGAAAAAAGTGTCTGTTTTATAGGAAGTGAAATGGAAAGAGTGGATAGTGTTACTAGATAGGGATGTAAAGACATTGTAATCTAAAGAGATTTGAAATTAACTTTTTGTTTTGTTTTGTTTCTCCAGACAGGGTTTCTCTGAATAACAGCCCTAGATGTCCTGGAACTAGCTCTTTTAGACCAGGCCAGGATGGCCTCGAACTCACGGAAATCCACCTGCCTCTGCCTCCCAAGTACTGGGATTAAAGGCTATGTTATCATCACCTGCCTTGAAATTAATTTTCACCAATTATGAGGAAAAAATATATCCTGTCACTCTGCCTTCTTCAAGCTGTTGATTTCCATTGCAGTTAGAATACAGCCCACAGCCCTTCACGATCGGGGAGTCGGCTTGCATTCTTAGTTCTTCATGGCACTCTGTCCGTTTCCTTTGCCACTCACTGTGAATGGCTCACCTCTTAGATGCGCCGCTGTCTTTGTCTCCACAACTCCTCAGGATTTTTAGATGATACTTACTTTACTCCCCCTGTCTGATTCTGAGCACTCTCTTTATAACATACTTTTAAAAACATGTTTGTTTCTTATTCTAATTCCTCTCCTGTCCTTGCTTACCTTACTTTTTCCTATCAGTGAACAAAACTATTCAGTCACGGAAAACCTTCATATTGGTAAATTCAACAGCCTGATTTTATAGATCTCTGTATAATCAGATACATAGATCTTTTTCTTCCCTTAATGAATAATAAACCTCATTCATTTAAGTTTTTATTACATTTTAAAGTAATGAGTTTTCTTGTGGGAGTTTCATAATTTATTTTCATTGATAATCATATGTTTTTTTCCCCTTAAGTATATTGTGTTTTCTTTTAACATAAAAGGTTTTTAGCTAAGCTTGTCTGACATGTACTACATGTTCTGGGCTTTCTGTGTGTGTCACTCAAATTTTATACAGGAAAGTAATAAATAAATAAATAAATAAAGGACTCACAGCTATTGTGAAACGTCTGAGGTGGGAGACTAGAGCTGACTTGGCTTCTGGAGTAGAGGTTCTCAACCTGTGGTTCAAGATCCCTTTGTGGGGGTCATACGACTATTTCACTGGATCACTCAAGACCATCGAAAAACACATTATGATTCATAACAGTAGCAAAATTACATTTATGAATTAGCAGCAAACTAATTTTAGGATTATACACTCCATGAGGTGCTGTACTAAAAGGCCCCACGCAGCATTGGGAAGGTTGAGGACCACTACTCTGGAGTAATAGACCACTGCCACTGCTTAAGGTCAGTGGGGGCAAAGGTGAGAAATACACAGAGGCTTCCTGGAAATTGATTTAATCATTGTTTTAGTTTGTTGTTTTGTTGTTTGTTTGTTTGTTTTGGACAGGGTTATATAGACCTGTCTGGCATGGAACTCACTAAGGAGTTCCTGCTTCAGAACTTCTAACTCCTAGGGTTCCAGGTGTATATATCACCATGCTCAGCTTCTCTTATTTCGTAAGAAACTGGGAAGACTGATCACAAGTAAACCAAAAACACAAGAACTGAGTGATCAGTTCTGCTTCTTCCTTTGGCCTGGTACAGTAGTTTCCTAGAACATGAGGGGCAATCCTTCCTGTTACCAGGTAATTGCTGACACTAGCTTGTTTATCTTTCTAGAGTACATTCAGATATATGTACTTATAAATGTTTGTGTGTATGTATAGATTAAATAAAAATATATTTAATGTACACACATGTATATATACTTATATATCCACATATAATTCTCCCTTTTTATTGCATTATTGGTTATATGCAGTTCTATTTGCATTGTTCTAGATTTTATTTTTAAGTGTATTTTTTGGACCTTATAATGCAACTACATTAAAATTCTCTTTATGTTGGTATATCTCATTGTGTTATATCTAAATTCCTAGAATTTCATTATGAGAAATTTCAAATACGTAGAATTTAAATAATTTTGCAGTAGCTGTTATAAATAATCCATTTACATTATACCATTAGTGCTTTACATTGTATCTATCCTGAACTCATCAGTCTTATTTTTGACATAACTGCAGACATTTGTATATTTTCCTGCATTTCACAGCATATAGTCACCATCAGAATTCAGTATTTATTTAGTTTTTCTCCTTTTATGTTATTTTAAGAATGATATGTACACATTGTAGTTGTACATTTGCTGAGTTCCAGCAAATGCGTGGACCTACTTAATGTTAATTACTAATAATACATAGTGCATTACCATCACCCCAGGAAGTGTCACAGCCCTTCCTCAATCAGACTTTGACCTTTGTCTCCCAGGGACTACTTTGTCTGAAATTTCCCCACCTTAGATTAGTTATTCTGTTTCTAGAATGCCACGAAGCCAGCCGTATAAGTTTTGTGTTCTTTTGTTTCTGGCTTCTTTGACATATGCTTTTTGAGAGGCATCTGTATTGTGAGCTTTAATTATTTCTTTTAAAGATTTTTTTCATTTTGTTCTGGTTTTGGTTTTTGGTTTTTTGAGACAGGGTTTCTCTGTAGCTTTAGAGCTTGTCCTGGACCTAGCTCTTGTAGACTAGGCTGTCCTTGAACTTACAGAGATCCACCTGTGTCTGCCTCCTGAGTGTTGGGATTAAAGGTGTGTGCCACCACCAACCTACTCTTTTAAAGAATGTTTTATTGGTATAGTCATTTTTATATTCTTTTGCTCAATGTTAGATTGATAATCTATCCCTTTCCCCCACTCAGCCTGTTTACGCATTCACATTTAGTGTGGGTTTGCTTTTTCAGTCCACTCCTAAACCTAATCCTCTTATACTATTTGCATTCTACACAATTTAACTGTACCACCTTGCTTTATTTTCTGTTTGTTTATCTGTGCTTTTTTTCTCCATTTCCTCTTGCTTTCTTAGTTAGAGTCCATTACTCTGATAACTCACTATTTGATTATAGTTAACAGTATATACTTTTATGAACTCTATTTTCAAATGACTTCAGTGCTTAACCTATAGCAAGCAGCATTATAACAGTCTTGCACTTTCTTCCTTCCTACCTTTGTGCTAGTATTGGGATGGGTGAGGTAATTGCTTTGCTTAAATTTTTTTTTAAAGCTTTGCTTATAGCATTTTTACTGCTCCTTACCTTCTGGCTGTGTTTCCTCTGCATGTTAGATTCCCTTTAAGAATTGCTATGCCTTAGTATCACTAATGATTGGTTCCTTCAACTTGTATATGTCTGTAAAAGTTTAATATGCCTGCCTTCAGCAAATATTTGTTAATGAGCTCTGGAATTCTAGGCTGATACTTTTTCTGTTCTACTCTGACAACATTTCTCCACTGCTCGCAGCAGGAAGTCATCTGTAACTGTCAGTCTCAGCGGTTCCTCTGGATGCAGTACGTCATTGTCCTCTGCTGCTGCTCTGGCTTTTTCTCAAAACCCTGGTTTCAGTGAGTTTGGTGGTGACACACCTTGTTATCACATCCTTTTGCTTGTGTTCTTGGACTTGTGAGTAATAACTGTCACTTGTATTGGAAAATTCTTTGCCATTATTTTTTCCTGTATTCTTTTGGACTTCTCTCCTACAAGTCCAGCACCAATCTTTTTTTCCCCTCCTCCTCTTGGTGATGGTTCTAATCCAGAGCCTCTTCATGCTAGGCAAGTACTCTGCAACTGAACTGCACAGTAGCCCAGCTCTCCTCATTTTGTCCCTCCCAAGGCCAGTCTTCTTTAGTTAGTTGAACCAAGGGAGCTCAGCTATAATAATCACTACAAATGTCCTTCTCCAGTGAGTAATCTCATCATCTCTGTCATTTGGACATTGGTTTTGGTTGGTGGACCATATTATTCTTGATTATTTTTGTTTAGGGACAAAACACTGAATTATAATTTGTGGAAGTTTATGTAGTTTTTATATTTCTATAACTATTCTTGACCTTTGTTCTGGGATACAGTTTGGTTAGTTATGAGTATCTTGATCCTTTTAGGCCTTCTTCCTAAGCTCTGTGAAGTGGAATCAAACAGTGTTTAGTCTATGGCTAATCTTCCCCCTTCACTGAGTCAACAGCCTTTCTGAACAATCTGCCTAATGCCTTGTGAACTACAGGCTGGTGGAGATAGGAACTAGTTCTGGTCTGTGTAAACTCCAGGTCTTCCTCCTTCACTTCCTGTTGGGTGCTCTCCTCTCTAGACTGCAGTGGTTTCCTTGCACATGCTGTGCAGACTGATCCTCAAGTAATGATGTGCGCAGCTTTGTGAGACCTGACTTCTCTCTGTATGTCAGATGCTAGCCATTTTCTTCCCATAGACTCAGGTTCCATCTCTTCAGCTCAGACTGGCCACAAATCCTGCCAGGTTTTCTCCCCATGATTTTTTTCAGTGGGCATTCAGTTTTCCATTTTTATTTGTTCCAGAAAATTTTTTTCTGTTGTATTGCTTGACCCTTCTTATCAGATACCAAGTAATCTTAAGTTCCAAGTCTTTTTCATGTTGTTTTTTTAATCTATACTGTTTTAACCACTTTTTTTTTTTTGCCAGCAGTTCTAGATTTTGATAGCTCTGTAGCAAAGGTTTTTCAGCATTAGTGCTTGAAACCCTAAGCACTTGGCTTTTTTTTTTCAGAAATATTGTTTCCAGATTTAAAGCTTATAACAACCTTTTTTAAATTAAAAATTTATTATAAAGAACTTGCAAATAAAAAACATCATATAGAAAAATTAGCCAGGCCCAAAGTCTATACATCTCAACTAACTTCTTTAGAACAGCCATTCTAAAACTGGGGAACTTCACATTGGATTTTACACTCCACTTATCAGTTATGTTTGTTTATACTTATCCACTAGAAAAAAATTCATTACAAAGATAAAACTAGAAAAACAATTAGATTTAGATCCTCTTTCATGATTCATGAATCTTTTACCTTAACCATGCTTTTGAAACTTAGGTTTGTCATGCTAATTATGTTGATGGTACAAAACTGAGTATTACTTGCTGATTTGCATGAGCCTTCATACCTTGGAGTGTTTTTGCTGTTCTCCTTTATGCTGCATCCTGAGTCCCAAAGCATCTTTCAGGTGGTATCTTGGTCAGGGTTCTATAGAGGGACAGACCTCTAAAGAGAATCTTTATTACAAGAGGGTTTATTAGATTGGCTTACATCACACACTTAGAGTCTTCTAAAGATGGCCATCTCACACCTGTGCCCCGTGATCTGCCTTTCAGCTGATTCCAGGTCCAGTTGACAACCAAAATTAAACATCATAGTTTTTCCAAAGTCACCTTATGTAGGCTACAAAATTATAAGGCCATATTAACATATACCATATAATATATCATATGTATTACTCATAAGTATATAAATCTTATTTTTATTTCATATATGTGACTGTTTTGCTTGAATGTACAGTATGTCTGAGCATCTTTTGGTACCTGGTGTCTGCAGAGGTTAGAAGAGGACATCAGATCCACTGGAGATCTGAAACTAGAGATGCAGATGTTTGTGAATTGCTGAATAGGTGCTGGGAAATGAACCTAAGTTATTTGGGTGGGTAACTAGTGCGCTGAGCCATCTCCCTAGTCCCTGTGTTCATGTTTTATTACCAGATATTCTGATGACTCAATACTAATTTTTTTTGCCTTTCTAAATTTTACTTAAATTTTTTATCCAGGATTATTTGTAGAAAAGAAGTATTAGTTGTCTGCTTATGATATAAACTCAAAGGCAGAGTTTTCTTAGACTGTTTTCTACCTTTTAGCCCATATTTTTATTTATCTTATGATGTATTTTTTAAGATTTATTTATTTGTTTGTTTGTTTATTTGTTTATTTATTTATTTATTATGTACACAATGTTCTGGCTGCATGTGTGCCTACACTCCAGAAGAGGGCACCAGATCTCATTACAGATGGTTGTGAGCCACTATGTGGATGCTGGGAATTGAACTCAGAACCTCTGGAAGGAAAGTCAGTGTTCCTAACCTCTGAGTCATCTCTCCAGCCCTTTGTGATATATTTTTATATTAGCTTTTAGAATTAAACTAAATTTGGATAGTAGAAATTAAAGCTGCCAAACAATGAATTATTCTATCCTTGAGAATTGTTTTTCTATATTTCTTTCCTCACAGAACATACCGTAGGAGACGTAATTAAGTTAGATTCTAATAGCTCTCCAAGAAAAGTCTGGGGGAAAAGCCCTACAGATTCTGTCCTGAAGATACTAGGAGAAGCTGAACTCCAACTCCAGACAGAACTACTAGAAAACACAGTTTTTAAAAGTGGTAAGCACAAGAAGTAATATTATAAAAATTAATGTGTTAAGGTGTCTCCACTTTCTTATGTGGAATTAGTCTACCTGTCTGCGTTCTGGGGGTTGGTTGTTCTAAATAGGAATGGGTTCTGCCCTTGTCAGACCTGGGTGAAATCTAAAGAATAGGAAATCTGGATGAGGGAGGTGGAAAAGTCCAAGCATGTTTTCCATTAGGGAAAATGTTGAAACAATTTATTAAGATTCATGGTGTATTTGTGAAGAGATTCAGGAGTTAAATTGAGTACAAAAATGTCTGTAAGTATATGTGACATCATTCTGGAACTGGGAGGGAGTGCTGTCACAGACAGGAGGGAAGACATTCTTGATTCCTGAGTCTTAGGTGTTTGGGTGTTACAGCAGCACCTGAGGAAAAGCAACTGTGTATACAGAAGCCTTCCCACTGGACAGCTTGTTCACAAGACGGAGTGCATGAACACTGTCCAAACATGAACAGTGCCTAGGCATGTGTGTTACTTTTTGCATTTTTTTTCTCTGTTGCTCCTCGAAATTGAGCATGAACTCATATCTGAAGCATATGAAGAATTGACTTAGGACATAAGGATCCTGACATGTTCTGTAGGGGGTCAGCTAGAGGTTGAGAAATAGACTGTGGAAAGAGCCTGTGTACGTTCCTAACAGGCAAAAGTTAGCTCTTACAAAAGGTGAATCTCCTAGCCGTAAGTCATGAAGTGTCCTCACTGACTTCCCATTTAAAAGTCTTACCACTTTAACATCATCACACGCAGAAACTAGTACCTTCAGGGACACTTTGACCATTGGAATCTAAATCATCAAAAGAGATAATGAATTGAAATTGAGGTCACTTCACAACAATGTCTTTTTCTCCAATCATGTCAAGCAGGCATGTGTAGAAACTGAATGAATTTAGGGTTTTCCACTTGAGTACAATGAAGTGTGTTCAACAAGCTGAGAGTGTATGCAAAAGAGTAATTCTAGTGATGACTTTTATAAGGATGTCAATGGAGATGGACAATGGGAAAAGAATGTTAGAATTAGTCATTATACGTACTTGCAAAATCAAACTTTTTTGAGATTATAATATTTCACCCTCCCTCTTTTTCTAACCCTCCCAATATACCCTCCTCTCTCTCTCCTTCAAATCCATGAAAAATGAATTTTTTTACAGAGTTAGAATAGTGCCAGGCATGATGGTCCATGCCTTTAATCCCAGCACTTGGGAAGCAGAGGCAAGCAGATCTCTGAGTTCAAAGCCAGCATGATCTACGTAGGGAATCCAAGCCAGCAGGGGCTACATGGTGAGACCCTGCTTCAAAAAAGCTCATTAGAGGGTGATGAATAAAAAACAGCACTAAAAATTAGATATGGAAATTCCTAAAATAGGAACTTTTAAGGAGCCATAATTCATAAGGTTTCTAATATATGATTTATTGAAAAGCTGAGTTTTGAGGTAGTGCAGTGAACTGTGAGATCTACATATT
>LOEQ01011799.1:4616-17994 GCA_001685075.1 Bramus lutescens
AGTTATCCAAGAAGAGGCTAGATATAATGGGCCAGGCAGTGCTTAAATGAATACAATTTGTGTGATGTTATTTCAGGGTATAAGCTATCCGTGCAGGATCTGGGCGGGATGAAAAGCAGGCCTGCCCCCCCCATCACTACAACAGCAGATATACAATATAACTATCTTTTTTGAATGTCAGTGTTGCAATTAAAATACTGTTAAATTCACAAAATTGTGTGGCTATCACTACAACTTAATCCCAGAAATTTTTCATCAACCCCCCGAAAGCAATAATGATCCACAAACAATAAAAATAATTACAACCTATACTCCCCACATAAATCTACACCTAATCTCCTTGGATTTGCTTGTTCTTAGCACTAAATACAAATGGTCTTTATATCACATAATCCTTGGTGATTTGCTTCTTTCACTCAGTATATTGCTGGTAAAGTTTACTGGTACTGTACCACATCAACTCCTTGCATTTTTGTGGCTTCATAATATCCCATTTGAGAGAGAGAGAGAGAGAGAGAGAGAGAGAAAGAGAGAATACATCTGCTTATGAAGTATATATCGATGGACATTGGTTTGTTGCAATGGCTATTATAACATATGCTGTTATAATATCTTTCTATAAGGTTTTATACAAGTTCTTATGTGGATACGTTTTTAAATTTTTCTTGAATATGCATTTTCAGGTAGTATTATATGTTTATTATTCAAACTATGCTCAATTCTACCTAATTTGTATGTGATATTGTATTAACATAAGTAATTTATATTCAACAATATTCATCATTAAATAGTCCTAAACAGAAGCTGCTACTCCTAAAAATGTAAAATATAAATAAATCCATAGCAATAACATACAAAAAAATTTAGCCTATATATTCCAGATCTTAAAACAGTTAAAAAAAAAAAGACAAGAAAAAAAAGGGGGAAATGAGAGAATTATTATGTAGGCTTAACAGAACTGTCCCTGTGGTTCTGAGGAGGAAGTAAAGAACTGAAGTTGGACGTTTTAAAAATATTTCTGGTCACATATCACTTTGGTAAAACTATATAAACGTATGCAACTCAGCAGCAGTTTTTCCATAGCTTTCCCACATCATTAAGCAACAGAAGCTTTAGCTACAACCAACAGCATCTCAGGATGGAGAGGCCAAGCACAGGATGAGACTGATGCCTCTTTGGGTATGATGCCAATTTGGAGACACCATGACCCATAGAACCTAGATTCTATCTCTGTAGATGTTCCCACTTAGGAGCCGAGTCACTTGCCTTCACCTCAGTGAGCGTTCTTTTCTACAAAACATAGTCCTCTCCCCTGTCTTCCAGGAATCTCGATTAAATTACATACACTGACACATGAAAAATCACTTTTTAAAAAACCATATATTTTGATGGCAACGCACTGTTCAACTTTGAGAAGGTTTGTTCTGTGCAATGGAAAGATGAAAACTGCATTTTCATAAAAGGTAAAGGATTTGAAGACTTTCAGTACAGGAGAACTTAGCACAGCCTAGCTCTTAGGTCCAGGAGACCTCTCTTCTTATAGAACGGACTTGCCAGAAACTGCAGAAAATCCAGGGCAACTAGTTACAGTGGAAGTAGAGAGCAGCAGTGTCAACATACCTGATGGCAAGTGAAACCAATTCCCCCTGAACAATGACCAATCAAGCCCACTGTGTGAAGAATTTCTCAGTGGGAGGAGCATGCGTGGCACAGTATCCTCTTGTGGCAGATTCAGAAGCAGAAAAAGCAGGCCAGAAATAAAAGCTCAGCTATCCTTCAAAGACCTGCTCCTACTGTGAACCACTGCTGCCAATTGGGCCCCATCTCTGAAAACCTCCAGAGCCTTTATGAAATAGCCAGTAGTTAAAATCAAAGTTTCAGGGCGTGAATCCATGAGGGGTACTCCAGATTCTAGCCATGACAGGAACGGAATTCTTCCAATTACTTTGCCTGGGTAACGTTTCATGTCCCATCCTGTAGCTTGGATCAGCTTGTGATTTAAGACTTGGTCCTCAGAGCTGGGTGGTGATGGACACACATTTAATCGCAGGACTCAGGAGGCAGAGGCAGCTGGATCTCTGGGAGTTCAAGGCCAGCCTGGTCTACAGAGATAGTTCTAGGAGAGCTTAGGGTGTTATACAGAGAAACTCTGTCTTGACAAACAAAAACAAAAGCAGAAACAAAATAAAAAGACTCAGTCCTCGGTCTCTGATAGTTAGAAGGTTATGGACCTCTTAAGAGGTGGAGCGTAGTGGTAGGAAGTAAGTCATATGGTCAGGGGACAAATAAAAGCTCAGATATCTTGAAAGCTTTTATGGAATACCCAACCGAACTGTCCTCTTCTCTGTTTCTTGGGCACCATAAGACTAGAGTATTCTCTAGGATGGCGTGTGCTCCCACTGTGAGTCAAGGTGATGCTGACTTCAATGAGCAAAATGAAGGTGAACTGAACCTTGTGAAATTGGGAACCAAACTAAACCTTTCCTCTCCCTAAGATGATTTGCTTCAGCTATCTTTTTACAAAAACAAGATGCTGATTCATACACTTGAGAGTCCTGAACTGTGGCTGTAGTCCTCATCCTCATCATCCCTGCGCAACTCGAGATTGAGTTCAGAAGTTCAGTGGCATGCTGTTCGTTAAAGTCTGTGTTTCAGCTTCACACAGTGTTCTGTCCTTACAGCTAATAAAAATTTCTTGGAAAGAAAACCAGGGGCGAAAGAGTTCTTGTGCTCGTATGGCTCAGCAAGGAATCTCTGCTCCTTTCAAAGAGCCAGATATTCAGATATAGCTAAACAATATCATTCAGTCACCTGAAACAAATTTGCTGGCCACTGGATTGAGGATAATCTTGGGTCCTTATCTTTGGGGCTCTAACAAAACAGAGTGGAAGACTTTCCATAAGCAGCAGGGACAGATGGTGAGGCCTGTTTTCAGAGCGTGATCTCTGTTCTCTCATGTGATAGGTAGGGGCAGTCAAATCAAAGCTCAGTACACCTGAACCAAGGACAATGTTTGAAACTGCTCATAAGAAGCAGCACAGAATCTGTGGTATGGGCTGTGACCTAGCTTCTCTCGGGTCAGTTCAATATTCATGTTTTTTGTTTGTTTGTTTTGGTTGAATGGAAAGAGTTTTTTTTCTCAAGATTTCACATTAGCAAGAAGAGGCACATCTACAAGAAAGGCCTTCAGAGGGAAATCTTAATGTAATGCGAAGGAAAGCCACTACAGAATAGCAGAGAAGAGCAGGGATTGGTAGTGAACAAAGAGGTCCCGGGAATATTATTATTTTGCTGATTTAAAAGCCTGGGGAAACTGAAGCTGAAAACATTTTATATACAGATAACATCTGTGCTTAAAACCTGTACCAGGAATGCGCCCTAGGAAAGGACCGACACGCTTTCCTCTAAGCACTAACACTGGCTGACAGGCAACCATTTCAGCACAAATTGAAGGAATCAAGAAGAAAAAGCAGTTCATGAAGCTCAATGCAAGAACAAATGGCAGTCAGGCTTGCTTGGCAAGAGCTGGTTATTAAAACCAGCACTTCAAGACAAAGACGTAAGTTGAATGCTTGCATTCTTTAGGCAGACCAGGAGTAGACCTTAACTTCTTCAGCAGAGACGAGTGATTTAAAGTTAACACCAGTTATGTTTATTCAAGCAGTGTAATGGGTCTTGGGATACAGCTGAGAACAAAACACAGTGTGCCTCCATCAGCAGCCTATTTATAGAGTTAGCCACCAACAGATAAACAAAAAAACCTGAATTCACTTCAGATACATGTGGACATTGTTATCTATGTTTCAAGAACAAAAGTACAACTATTTGCCTGCTGTGCTGGCCAGTTTTATGTCAACTTGACACAAGCTAAGGTCACTGGGAAAGGAGGTAGCCTCGTTTGAGAAAATTCCTCCATAAGATCCTGCTGTAAGTCGTTTTCTTAATTAGTGATTGGTGGGGGAGAACCCAGCCCATTGTGGATCATGCTTTGCCTGGATTAGTACTCCTGAGCTCTATAAGAAACCAGACAGAAAAGCCTTGAGGAGCAAGCCAGTAAAAAGTACTTCTCCATGGCCTCCTCTATATCAGCTCCTGACTCTTGGTTCCTACCCTGTTGAATTCTTATCTTGACTTCCTTCAATGATAGACCATGATATGGAAGTGTAAGACAAAATCTCTTTTCACCTGGGCTTCATTTTGGGTCATAGTGTTTTCTTCCCAGCAATAGAAACCCTAACAGGGGCAGAAGTATAGGCGTCATGTGAGGTATACGGGTGTTCATGATTGATGTCAAGTCTTCAAGAAGGTCCACATAGCTATATGCAAACACAACACTGCCTGAATGACGGGCATGAGTGTATATCAATATCTAGGGTGCCCTGCTCCTCAGACCTGATGCAGCCTTGTGTATGCCACACAGTGACACGAGAACAAAAGTCATCCCAGATCTTTAAGAACATGTGTTCCTCTGGGGGACTTACAGACACAATTAAGGAAAATATTAAATGTTGCTAATATACAAAGTAATGGTAAGAGCAAAGAAGGAAATATGCCACAATATGAGGATGGTATGTCATGGTGTGGAAGAGAAGTGACACCTAGTTTCAGAAGAGGGGCCAGGTAGTCATGACTGTATAGTTGGCATTGAAGTCTGCCTGAGGAGAGGGAGGGTGAAAGTCACAAAGATGTCAGAGCAAAGTGTCAGGTGTGAAGGGACAGTAAGTGCAGAGTGCCACATGGAGAGACCATAAGGCTACACAAGAAGAGCATGGGGTTCTGGGTAAAAGTGCGTCCAGAAAGAAAGATGAGATGAGCAACCAAACTCATTCCAATGTCAGAAGTTGTCTTCTGCTGGGTGTGCAAATGTATCAAATGGTGGAAATAGATGGGCAAGGATGTAGACAAGAACAATACTGGGCATCTAGCAAGGGAGCTGTAGTAATGACCAGACCGAATCTGGTTTGTATAGAGAATAATATGAGCAAGTAAGCTGTCTGCATTCTGCTAGCCCTGAGGATGAGCTAATCTCTCCATAGAACAAAAGGAGATAGAGAAAGTGTAGTGAAAAAAGATTTCCCTCCACAAAACAAAATGAAAAAAAATGCAAGTGAAAACACTCAAAAGGAAACATTTAAAAATCTATTATTTCCAGGGTATTTCCACTCGTATTTGGCTAAAAAAAAAAAATCATGCTGAAATCACTACATAAGAAGCAAACAACAGAACAAATTGGTGACACCATTTCTTCAGAGTTCCTAAATGCACCAAGTTCTCTAGCCAGGCCACAACCCCATGCCAGCACTCTCTGTTGTCCTCAGTGGGCTATCCAAGCCTATGTCAGCACTCTCTCTGGTCCACATTGGTCAGCTTTCTATTCCCACGTCAGTACTCTATCCTTCTGCCGCAGTGGACTGTCCAGTGCTGTTCCACAACCTGCCTGCCTCCCATAGAGGATTCTCTGGCCATGGGTCAGTGCTTTTCCTAGTCTCTTCTCAGTCATCTCTCTAGTCTTGGGTAAACATTCTTTCTAGATTTCCTCAGCAGTTGTGTTTGCTAATTTTTCTGGTCTTTCCTTACTTCTAACCCTATGTATATAGGTCTATTTTCATCAAATAACTCAATTTATAATTTTTCTTCGAAAACGTCATCTAAATATGATACCAACATCAGATGCTCCAAATCTAACAAATGTCTCACAGGTATTGCTTTCACCCCACCTTTTCTTCTTTCCACTACTTTGAAGGACAACTCATAAGCAATTTAGATCTCATTCACTAAAATCTTATTCCATTACTTTCCATTCGTTTTCCCTTCTTTCATTGTGTTGATTTCGCCTATTGCATTGATCTTCATCAATTTCTGCAATATTCCATCTTAAAACAAAGAATCAGAGTTGAATTGTCTTAGCACTCCTTGGGAGCAGTGAATCCCCAGATCCTGAGTTTCTTGTAAACAACTTGTTTTCCTCTGCTCTGAGATAGCCTGCAGCTGCTCTGAGCACGAGACCCTCAGGCATTCCTGATGGCAGGAGAGTGGCTTCTGGTGCCTTTGGATGGGGCGTGGCTATCCCTATACAAGCTGCCCCTGACCACAATTAAGGGGGCATTCTTGGGGCATTCTGGCATCAAAGATGATCCGTGTCTCTCTCTGTGAGTCCCTTTGCCCGGTTCACAAACTATATGGCGGCACATAGAGCGCAGCCGGGCGTTGTGCGCCACAGCACTAATAGCAAATCATAGTATTATGTACCACTTAACATTCTTTTAATTATAAGAATCATAAGGCCATCAAGTTTATAATCTGTCTTATTTTATTTTAATATTTTTGATATGCTTAGTCAAAAAATGTAACTATCATTTTTACCACCCAACATTTGAGATCCCCGCTCACCCATTCATTGTCTTATGTCCATGCCCTTTTCATCATAAAACATTGTCATTTTCACCTCATTACATTGCCTAGCATCCATCGCCTTAGAGAAGAAGAAATGGGTCATAATATCTACAGTTGATATTACTGAACAGTTATTTCAGTGATGCAGGTAGCTTATCTCACTGACCTGTCCCAACTCAATACATATTTCCTCACAATACTCCTTAGACAAAAAAGGGATTTTTAGATTTAACCCATAACAGCCAGATAGTTAAAAAGTATCTTTCTGTGATAGTTTGAATGAAATTGGTCCCATAGACCCAAATGGACTTGCACTATTGGGATGTATGGACTTGTTGGACTAATTATTTTGTTCAATGAGGTCTGTCCCAGATGCTCAAGCCAAGCCACTGTTTAAGATTCTCTTTCTACTGCCTGTGGATAGAGATGTAGAACATTCAGCTCCTTCTCAGCACCCTGCCTGCCTGCATACCACAATGCTTCCTGCCATGATGCTGTTGGAGTAAACCTCCGAACTTTAAGCCAGGCCCAACTAAATGTTTTCCTTTAAAAGAGTTGCTGTGGTCATGGTGTCTCTTCACAGCAATAGAAACCCTAGGACACTTTATATGTGTCTTAATTATAATAAAAGGAAGTATATAAAGTCTATTTTTATCTTATGTAATTTAAATATGTTCACAAATAAATAGGAACACACATATAGAACTGATAAATCCTGAATAACACTAAAGACAGGTACTAAGCTCTAGAAAGCTTCAGAATGCTCAATGGTTATGCTAGTGCCCTAGGGTCTAACATGTCAATAGAAGAAAAGACAACTGAACATAAGAGAACGTCCTTACATTTTCTCGTCATGTATGAAATTGCGCAGGTTCTCTTTAGGACCAGAGGCTTACCGGTACCCATCCTATAGTCATCTTCCTATCCCGTAGCCATATTCACTCTCCTCAACAGAAGTTGATGAAAAATCAACATTCTTGTCTTGAAAGTGACAAAAGCCCCTCGTTTCTTGTTCCTTGGTCTTCATAAAAGCTACAGATGTGAAGTTTAAATGACTCCATATAGAGGTTTATTAGGTGCCGGCCCCCTAAACCTCTCAGAATCCAGAAGGAATGCTACAACAAGTGAAAACTGACTGAGTGGGACCTGAGGATGCAAGGAATGACTCGGCTCACTCATGAGAATGACTCTTCTCATCACATTTCATTTATTTTTCACTGTTCTCTCCAATGCTCTATTAATGTTCTCCCTTGATTCCACAAGATTTCCAGTTTACATACGCACACAGACACAATTACCAATTCTTTGACAATAGCAAGGATAACAGGCATGCATTTCACAGGGGCAAGAAGTCAGATAAGGCCGACAAAGTGGGTGTCTGTTAGCTAACTTATGTCTCAGAGGGGGTGTGGCTGTGTAACCCCGGGCATATCCGACAAGGGTAAATAAAGGAAAGAGCTACGATTTCTAAGAGGGGTGAGCGAGCTACATGCGTGTGGTTAGTTAAGCTAGAAGCTGTAGTTGAGAAATGGAGGGAAAGACTGAAGGAAAACGAAGCACTGCTGTGCAGTCTCCAAGCACTTCCTCTCCAGTGGCAGCCGGGAACCNAGTGTTTGTGGAAGCCATGGCAACCAGGGTAAGCTGCAGGAAGGAAGTGGATGGCACTTGATCCGCCTTGTTATTTTTGCCAATAAAGCTTAAATAAAACGAATCTCTTAGCCCTAGAGATAACATCTAAGGTGCCCACATCAAACAGGAAACTATGGTAGTATAAAATCCAGAACCTGGTATTTCCAGCCTCCAGGCTAAGTGGCGGCTTTGTTTCTGCTGATGTCCAAGAGAGAAGAATTTCCTTTCTTTGGGGACTTTCGAGAATTCAAGGCATCCAGTATACATTCTATATATCAAGATTTTACAGCCAAATGAAAAGCCATACAGTGTAACAGTGCATTAGGGTGTTACGCCCGGTAATTGATTAATGCACTGCTAGAGGTATTTGGGACGAATCCCACCGTGGAAAGGTGAACACACAGTCTCACAAGAGTTTTACAGAAATGACAGCAACCGTTACAAAGGCAAATATTGCCAGAGCTTTGCAAGTTGGGTTTTCTCCAATGGAGTATGTGGTTCCTGTGGGTCAGCCTAGAGATTGTCAGTTGAACCTTCACTGTATAATGCTGTGAAGCACAGCAAACACACATATACACATACATGTAAATGAGTAGGACTTTTTCAGGATTCCAAAGATTCCTAACATATAAATATTACACTTTTGAAGAAATATCACTTCATTTTCAACGTATATATGTATATACATATATGTGCATATGCATGTATATATGTGTGTATATATGTATACATACAATGACTAGTGTTTTTTATCTAGATATTTCTAACATGTAAATATTACACATGGATATTTTTGAAGATACATCATTTCATTTTCAATACCCCAGTGTATAGTTAATAGCTGGCCCAGAAAATGAGTACATTCAAAACCATAATGTAACACCATCAGCTACATTTACATAAGCCAGGCTGAACTATTTCTGTGGGAGTTTTATTCACTAAGAATATATTTTTAAAATTAAACCTTGGATTACTTATATAAATTAGGGGCTGCTGAAGTAAACAAAACTTAACTGTACTCAAGGGGCTTATGATTAGATGAAACCTACTTTTATTCCACCAGAATGAAAAACCTATTGAAATCAGGGGAAATTCCTACTTAGAATTCCCCTTTTCTGTGTTGTGATATTTTGTTTGTGTTCTGACAAATAAAGCTTGCCTGGAAATCAGAGGCCAAAGCTAGCCACTAGTTAGCCACCATAGAGGTCTGGAGGTCTGTACAGAGAGGAGACAGGAAGTGACAACACTTCATGAGACAAGAAGTGATAAGGTAGGTAGTAGACGGGAGCTCACCCTTCTGGGTCAGAGGAATCAAACTGGTAAGAAGTGACTGTCACTGTTCCTTAGCTTCTCTGATCTTTAGGCTTTTACCCCAATATCTGACTCCAGGTTTTTATTGATAAGACCAATTAGGATCATGCTTCATCTGGCATCCAACTTTTGGGGCACAAACTCCTGAAAAAGCCATTAGCGTGGAGTTTTGCACAGGCTGGTGCTGCACAGGGCCAGAGGCATCACACTTCGGCCTAGGTTTTTCTTTTCTTTCCCCAGGCACTCTGCACGAGTCTGGGATTTTTCGGTTGCCGCCTCTTTGCAGCAAAGTCCACAGGTACTTGGGCTCCAAATGCTCCCTGACTTAGCTCCTCACCACTAGGCAGCTCTGTCTTTTGACAGTTCCTGCCACATGTGCTTCTGCGCCCCAATCCCACATGTGTGTTTTTCAGACCGAGAGCTTCCTCTCACTGGACTGTGGGCTTCCCCAGGACCGCTGCCAGACTAGGAGCTGCCTTAAAGACCCACTCAGACTTGTACTGATCTGTGCAGCAGAAGTCAGCCTCACACTTCACCGACATCTCCACTGTCATCTTCGCCAACATCAGCAGCAGATTTGGTGGGACAATTGGGAATTCTTAAAAGGTGGAATTCATTTTAAGAAGAGAGAGTTTTTCCCACTTGAAAATGGGAAACACTATTATGATGAAGGGACTTAGGTCTCTGTATGATTACACAATGGGTGATTTAAAATATAACAGTTATATGAGGGGATAATTAACTTAGGATTTATGTAATGTCAATTATAGACATTATCGGTTTGATCATTCTTATTTTATCCCTAGAAAAGTTGGTTGATATGAGTGTCAAAATACAAGTCTTAGAAAAACCCATTAAAACAGATAATAGAGATATTCAGATCCGACAGAGGAATTTAAAGGAAAACCAATCTCAATACCGGCTTTACATTTTACATTAAATTTTAAGGTTATAGAAGAACAGCCCAAGGTTTTTAAATAACCAACTTTAATTTATTCAGTCACCTTAGAGGAACTTCCAAATGACAGGTCTTTCCAAGACTATGTAAGAGCTGACTGTACTCCTGTATAAAATGTTAGATTTCAAAAGATTTAAGGAAATGATAGTCTCATAAAGTATGCATTCAGCTTTTGTGAAGCAGATATTAAACTCATGGTCAACTTGTAACAGAATTATCACACAAGATTGGAGAGACTTGATTAAAGCAGTATTAGAGCCTGTTCCTCAATTATGGTGGAGGACCTGGTAGAAAGATGAGGCTAGGACCACTGAATAACCAAGTAGGGCTAGGGTTGAAATTGAATTTTGAAATGTCCCAAAACCAACTTCTTGGAGAGGGTGACTATGCTGATGTACAAAGACAGCCTATATATGATGAACACACCTTAGCTCTATGCCGTGCAGCAACTTTGAATGCTTGGGACAGAATTGAAGGAGTTGGAAAGAGAACCGAGTCATTTACTAAAGTTATACAGGATCTGAAAGAAACCATCACTGACTTTTTTTTGTTTTTTACAAAGATTGACTTAAGCAGTAAATAGAATGATACCAAATTCAGAAGCTAGGCAAGTAACAATTGAATCTCTGGCTTTTGAAAAATACTAATTCACAATGTAAAATAGTAATTAGGCCTTTAAAGGCAAGATCAGCATCTATAGAGGAATAGATCCGAGATATAGTCAGTATTGAATCTCATAGCCCTGATGATGCTTGGATACAAGAGGTGATTTCCAGAGGCATGAAGAAACATCAAGTCAGGTGTTTTACCTGCAGTAAACAAAGTCACTTAAAAAGAGATTATAGGCAGCACATTCCTAGAAAAACTGTTTTTTCTAAAAAAAAAAAATCCAAGCAGAATGCCCCTCTGTAAGCATAAATAAGGGAGTCCATGAGCGCTCAGAATAAAAGATAACAAATATTTATTTGGGGAACACTTCCACAATAAAGGTAGAGAGATACCTCGGTCTTCTTCTGGGGGGTGGGGAGACAGGAAGCTGTGATCTGACCTCCAACCACCACATAAGAGTGAGAGCAAACTTCCTGTCTATGCTTATCAGTCCACATATAGTAGTACCTTAGATTACACCTGAATGAGCCAGTGCCCCAAAAGCTATTGGCTGAATGAAGTACTACAATACCCCTCTTTTCTGGGAGTGTGTAGAATGTGTGGCAAAGGCCAACATTGGACCAATGAATGTAGATCAACAAATGACAGACAACGTAACCCTTTACAATTGGGAAATGCCTTAGGGATCCTCTCACAGGCCCCTGTATCGAATTTGATACAATCATTCTCGTTCTGGGAAAATTCCTCAGAGCAATTAAAGAATCTAATGCCTATTTTTAAAAACCATACTGCTCTGTATGATAAAACAACTTCAGAAGATAAAACAAAAATTTCACGAGAAACCAGAAAGCAAATGTTATAAAAATTAAATTCAAACAAGAAAGACTCTTGATTAGAAGAGGTGCTAGTTCATCGAACAGAGTAACCCTTCAATCTAAACTAGCTTATGAAACTAACAAATGCTTTTCATTTAATCAGACATAACTTGCCAAAAGGTAACCTCCCAAAAGTTAGGGTTGGGGCAGGGTTTTGGTTTTGTCTTTCCAGAAGAATGAGGATTCTAACCAAAGAATCTGAAAATGACTGAGAAAATGAGACATCTAAAGGAAAAGGAAAAATCATCCATAAATAATGACCCAAGAAAAAGAGTAAATTGGCCTATTGGTATATCATATCTCCAACAGGAGGAAATTTCATTAATCTTCCCAAATGTTTGTTTCTCCTGTTTTTTACCAACAGATAGTGCAGATGGACTTTAAAAGCTTGTTAAAGGAAAATCAAAAAAAATCTCTGTACCATGTCAGAGGAAGCACCTGATATGGGAAAGAAGGAAAACCAAAGTTAGGAATTATTTTATTGCCACTGATCTCATAATCCTTTGGCTTTAATTTTACTCTTTAAAGCTTTTATTAAGGTATAAATATTATCTCAAAATTCCTAAGATATATATTAATAATATATACAATATATACAACGTTTTTAACTTTTTGTTTTGATATTAATGATCATATGGAGTACTAACTAGTTCTAGAAAAAGGCTTCATCTAGCTTCCTGTACATGATTTTGGGTTTGAGTCTCTATGAGGTAACTAGAAATTAAGTTTTTGTACTCTGGATGTATATAAAAAAGTACAGTCATTTAGCCTCTTCCAGATGTGCTGCATATGACATTTAAAATGCTCATGTTTTCTGCAATGAACCAAGACCATGCCTGCCAGTGACCTTTGAAGTCTCCAAAAGGATGATGTAGCCACACAATGATGATTCTGTTTGGACTACGGTAATGTCGCTAAGCCAACAAACAACACCGAAGGGTGGCCTTTGGGCTACAAACTGCTCAGGACTAATTCAAGTTTGCTAGCTCAGATGTTCCAGCCTTAAAACGACTCTAGCCAGGACTTAAGAGAAGCCCTGAATTTTCCCTTACACAGAGAATGGACAAAAAATGATACCGTTGGCTCTCCCAGGACTTGATAACTATCCTAATTTTTTTCAGGGTCACCTAAAGATGCCACCACCCTCAGACATCAGGAAGTAATTTTTAAGAATACAATGACCACATTCCCAAGAGGTTGAGCAAGTGGTTTTCAGTCGATCAGTGGATAATGGCTAGTTGTCATCATTTAGGGAGGTTGGTTACCAGTTGTTATTGGTAATGGTCAGGAAAAAGCTGAACAGAGCAGTTCAGATGCATGTATCTTGCTCCGAAAAGAAAAAAGGGGGTATAGAAAAAGGGTAAATGGGTATATTATTGAATCATCTTTTAAAACATAAAAACAACAACTAGTTTTAAATATTTTACATTAGCTTAGAGTTTTTTATATTGATACAACATTGAGGTTATTTTTATATGCTGTAAATATGCTATAGAAATAATAAGATAACCTCCCTTCCCCCATCCGAACCATCCCATTCCCCCAAGGCCTCCCCAATCCTCCCCTTCTCCCTTCTCTCTCCCCATCTCCCCTTACCCCCACC
>LOEQ01011801.1:9125-28628 GCA_001685075.1 Bramus lutescens
GCCAAGGCAGTTTCTTTATTAACCAATGAAAGTAACACATAGACAGATGACCCTCCTACATCAATCCTAGGCTTGCCTTAGAAGTAGCTAGCTGTACAGTCAAAGATGATCTAGATAATCTGATCCTCATGACTCTACTTCCTGAATGCTAGAATTACCAGAGAGTGTCACCATGCCTGATTATGCATACTTAAAATCAAACTCAGGGCTTTGTGTAAGTAGGAAAGGAACGTACCTACTAAGGTACATCTTTAGCGTCATGAAAGAGCATTTTCTAATACCTGAGTTCAGAGTAGTCGTATATTAAAGAAAATTGAAGCTAATGATCTGATTAGGTCATTTTTCATTTGTTAAAATTATCCAGGCAAAAAAGGCTAAGTCAGCCAGAATTTGATAGTATAATACCCTGTTACTAAAGACATTTTGATCACAGGACCCATTGATACCAAACTAGTACTGACCAGAAAGCTTCTTCCATACTGGTTAGCTTTCAAAGCACCAGAAGGTGTTTTAAAGATGTATTGGGAGAGAAAAGTCATCAACAGTCTTACCCAGTTGTTTATTCTATAAGCTATAATGACTACTGTCCTGGTAAGTTGTGCCCATTTATGAAATTGTGGCATGAACACACAGGAGTAACCAACAGCTTTCTAATTGAAATTAAGACCCGTTATGAAAAAGGTAATCCATAACTGGTATTATAGACCTGGCCGAAAACCTGTGCTTAGGGAGATCATAGGGCTTGAGGAAGAAACTAGTACTATTATTTTGTTAAAGAAACATAATGTTGGACTGCCTTCTAAATACTACATACGCTCATTCTTTATCGGAGAAGTGTCATTATGTAGCTAATGGCTAATATAACAACAGGCCAAAGTGTACAGAGTAAGTGGGTATGGCTCAACTTCAGATGACGTCTGATTCACATTCACCACCACCACCCCCTACCAAGAATCACAGAATACAGTGGAAAGGGGCCAGAAATGTTGTAAGAGCTGGAGCTCAGGTAGGACTGCTACACCCTAGTTTCTTCACGCACGTGTTGCCCTCATGAATTCATGGAAACTGAAGTTTCCTGAACAAGATTAAGTGAGTCAGCACTCTAATGTGGATAGGGAAGGGACCATGAAACTCCACTCCTTCCTGAGATGATTTCTGAAACCTCTGGCTGATGAGGGAGGGAACGTTAGCTTTTTTCATCAGTTTCTCATACTCAGATAAATAGACAGTAACCCTTGCATATATGGGCAGTACTAATTGCAATGATTATGTTTTCAAAAATATAAAGAAGAAACAGAAGACAGGAAGTTGAAAGGATGAGGGGTTTTTTTTAAAGAGTTGGAGAGTAGGAAAAGATATGATCTAAATATATTGTATGAAAATTTCACAGAATATAAAGTAAAAATTATTTTAAAAATTTCCAAGAGGTTTGCTGATTGTATTACAGGGAATTACAAGGTCAGGCTCCAGATACGTTTTGGGGTTTCTGATGATATGTTTATCTAATGATTACAAGTAGTATTAGAGAGAAAGAATGGTTAAGAAGGTGCTCCAAGCTTTATGACAGTGCCTACAGGGAAAGAGTTGCTCTAAATTAAGACAGAGAATGGCTGCATATGAAGTCAGTTTGGGAATAGAGGGGAGATAATAAATCCAATTTTACACAGCAATTCTGAAGAAATTATCTGGTATCCAAATAAAGACTTCAGTGGAAACATTGAGAATATGAATGTATGAATAGAGTTTGTCAAAGATCTTTAGCCTAAAGATACACGTTTATTATTAAATAATGATTGATTTTATACAGTAAAAGCAAAGTAATTAAGATGTGTCATATTTTCACATGACTAAGTAAGATTTGCAATTTTCACAAGCTTTTGAGGGGAGTGTGACAGGCATTAGAAGTAAAAAAAACTATCAGGAGTTTGGCCTATTCTTTGGACTCAAGAATAATGGAAGAGAAAAAATCCTTTAGAAGAAACTATCTCAAATATCAAAGACAGAAACAGCGACGTTGCCTTATTGGTGACCCCTGAAACAGCACAGCTGATGCTTGAGAGGTTGGGAGCAGGAGCCTCAGAAACCCCTGATGCCTGACAAAAGACTCACAGCTTTATTCGGAAGTGGCAACTCCTGCTTAGGCTTCTCCTAGGCAGTTGTTTGTTAGTGTTCAAGCTCTAGGAAACTGGAGGACAAGAAGAAAGCATTCCGCAGGCAGCACACAAGCAAGGAGACGGAAGGAATTCTCGGCCAAATGAGCACATCTCATTAACTTGCCTAGCACCAGCCACTGGGAGTAATCACTCAATTAGACTGTAGTTTCCTTTCTCTGTGGGCTTATATAGAATTTATCTGTCTAACTCTGTTTAGAACAATTCTAAACAAAGGAGGGGAAATGTCTACATAATTTATGGATGTTGTTTCTCATCTATAAATCAATGAGAGCTTCTTATATAGATTCCCCAGTTTATACTTACAGTCATGAAACTGCCGTGTCTTTTATGGAAGCACTTTGGTAACAATGAGCAAATACTTGGGGAAAAAAACTATTTTTCTTGGATAACGTATAGCTATGAATTCCAGTGATCTATATACAATACATTTTCCCATTCCTATGTATTTTCAAACAAAACCAGCCTAAAGTTTACACTGATATTTAAATATGTACTCAGAACAATGTGTTTTACATATTTCCTTATGGGAATTAGTTTTCACTGGCTTTTATTTCCAATTATACCCCTGCGTTTTCATTGATATTTTCTATAATATCAAGAAAACAAAACAAACATTTTTGGAAAGACTAGCAAGCTAAGGGTCACTAAAAAGAACCTAGATTATGATTATCATAGGAAAAGGGGGAAACCATGCTCAAGATGTAGGAAAATCCATTGAATTATGAGTCTAAGTTTTTCCTTCTTAATTTTAAATTCTGTTAATTTTGGGTATATGTCCATGTTCCATATACATACCTGGTGTCGACAGAAACCAGAAGAGGGTGTTGGATCCTCTGGAATGGGAATTACAGACAGCTGTGAGCCATCATGTGGGTTATAGGAACTGAACCTGATTCCTCTACAAAAGCAACATGTACTCTTATTTCTTAACTAAGAACTAAGAAATCAAATGTTTCTTATGTTTCCACTGCCAGGCTAAGTTGTATAATTAGTCATTAATACCTAATAATTTCTATACTTAATATCACCCCTAGATTTGACTTAAAATATTTTAAGTTAATAGTCAAGAATTCATTCAATATATTCACATGCCAAATTATGCATACAAAACAGAGATGAGCAAAGCATATTTTCACACATATAGATAAATTGTACTGATATTTTCTGGGTTTCATCACCAAGGCAATCGTATGGCATTCAAATAACAACATTCTTAGCGAGGTGCCTACTTTTGGAAGGGATTGAGGAAGGAAACTATAAGACTATGGCTAGGACACAGAATGAAACTGCTTTCTGTAAAACGGCAGGTGAGTAGATCAGGTCTACATGACCAACATGGAGATGTTATTGTGGTTTGAAACTGGTTCTGGTACTTCCTAAAACTCACACTGAGCTGTGCCTCTTGCTTTCATAACTCAATGGAGGCTATAAAAAGGGGGAGAACTTTTTAATTAGAAAGAGTATCATATAAAATAGATAAACCACTAATCTAGATAAGGTATTCCAGATAATTCAGTATAAAACCATACAAGAAGAAGCAATATTAATAGATCCCTGTGACAAGCAAGAACTATATATACACTCATAATGATAATCCAGATTTCTATGTTTAAAAGTCTTTGGAAAATATCCTAGTTAAGACCATTGAAAAACCTTTCAAAAGAAGCCTCTGACTGTAATACAACCCAGAATCAAGCCCTGTCCTAACCAGCACATATTTGCCCAGAGCAATGGTCCAAGAGTCTGGCTGTTGGACTCTCATTAGTCAGCCAAGAGTGGGGAAAGTCTTCCAAGGTGGCCACTTGAAATCAGGAGTGTTCGAAGGATAAAAATAGCCGTTCATTTGTTCATGAGTGTTAGGAAGACTTCACCCAAGAAAGTACATCCTAACAGAACAGTTGTAGGGCTGTCTATAACAGAGCTTTGTGGTGAAGGCGCATATTGAGGAGTGGGAGTTTACACACAAAAATCAATATGTGGGTTCCAGAATTACAAAGAGGAATCATCAGGATTAAAGAAGAATTCTAACTCAATCAACTTAGCAGATTTCTTTTTTAAATAACACTTTTTATTAATTCATTGAGAATTTTATACAACCACACAATGCATTTTTATCATATCCATTCCACTTCTCCCCTAAGCCCTCTCATACCCACTCCCAACCCTTCCTAGATTTGTGTTTGTATTGTTTTCTTGTGCTGTTTTTTTTTATAACCCATCTAGTCTAATTTTTGCTTCTTATAAGCTAGTTGGTGTGGGGGCGATCCATTAGAATGTGATCCACCTATCAGGGGCCACATCCTTGAAGAAAACTGATTCGCTCTACCTCACAAGATGTCAACTGACAATAATCCTCAGCTAGTAGGGTCTCTGTAGAACCTTCTCCACTCTATGGGGCGAGAGACATCAGACATCATCCCAAACGAAAAGGCCAATCAAATATTGTGGATAGAAGATTCTGGCTAAACTCATGAGGATTCTTGCTAAAAATAAATAAATAAGTAAGCAAGTAAATAAATAAATAAATAAATAAATAGATAGATAAATAAATAAATAAATAAATAAAATGGGTAATGCAGAAATCCACATAGAAGCCTCAAGTCAGTGTATAGCTAAGCAAAAGGTCTCGAAAAGCCTGACTACAGTTTGGTCAAGGAGAGAACCTCTGCCTTTCCACTCTTCTCTCTGAACAACTTTGCACAGTGCCATGTTTCCCAAAAGCTCCATCCTATAAGAGGCACTTCCTCAAGAAGGCATATCTCAGCCCTTCACTTTTCAAATCCAATCTCCTTCCTGACTGTTTTGGAGATTTGGGGTTTTTGAAATGAGACGTCACACTAGGGGCTGGAGCTCACTGTGCAGCTCACAGTGGCCTTAAACTTGTACTGGCCCTCCTGCCTCTGCCTCCTGAGTGCTTGAACTGAAGCATTAGCTACTAACCCAACAAATCTCTTTTTGTAAAGGGAAAAAAAGTAAAACAGGATAAACAAAGAGGAAATTTATCGGTTGTTAAAAATACTAACTCCTAATCTTTATTTTCCAAGTGTGGAGAAAATTGTTTGGGAAAAAAAAAAACAGAAGATCAAATCAGTAGATCCTGTGTCGCATATGAAATAATCCTACCATCGGTGTGAATGAGAAGTCGTCACTCTAAAATGTTCCATATGCCACTCAACTGCCTTTTTAGTTTATTTTTTAAGCCAGATACACAAACAATTCCCTCTGCGCCTCACTCTCTAAATTAATAAAGATGGGTTTTCAAAGCCCTCAAATGTCCCGTAGACAAGAAAATCATTAAATGTGTGAAAGCTTGTACCTGTGAACCTGACAGAAGAAAGCGGAGCCTTTTTAAAAGTGGGAAAGATGAGAGCTCGCTCTAAGACAGCAGCCCCAGAAATCCTTGTTTTGCTGATAGGTGAGTTAATGATCACGTTTGATCTCAGCTGGAACCATCTAGTATTTGCAGTTCATTATGCAGGCAATTACCAGTAATAACGAGTTTTGCCAGAAAGTAGTGACTACTTTTCAAGACTATTTTAATTTTATAAAAGCAATAGTTATCCATCAGGAAATTACTAAGAGATGAGTGGCAACAGGAATATATTAGCAAGTGGAGTTTAAGGAGAGGGAATTTTATAAAGTGCTATCTGTCTTACATGCTTGTGGGGGTCAATATTCTGCGCAAAGAATGACAAATGGATCAATGGCAGTGAATACAAAGCACACTGTTCTGACTCACGGGTTCTTAACCCATAGACTATTAGTATGGTTGGACACTCCCCTTGCCGGAAATGGTTTACTTGAAAGGTTAGAGCACAGAAAACTACCTCCAAGTTCTTGTGTTCTCTTCTTGATACTATACTGCCCTCCTATGGAAATGGACTTAGGACCCCTGTCCATGCATCTTGACTTAAAAAAAAAACCGCTTTTGTCATCTTAACAGAAATTTCATAAAAATGGGAGAATTTTTGAAAGTTATAAATGAGGCACATGGGATGGTAGCATAGCAGAAGTTCACCATACACATGAACTTAAGGAGAATTCCATCTGCATTCAGTAAAAACACTTGTGGTCAGCAGAGCTCCAATGCATGCTGATTGGACTCCCACTATTCAGTAACTCTGTATAACTAAGATATCATCAGCATAAAGAGGCTTTTTAGTATGCCTCTAATGCCTCGCTGGCAATGAGGGGACTTGAAATACTATGCTATTCCTACCAGATCCATTTCAAAGGGGATGAAGTAGAAAGCCCATCCCAGCAGACTTTCAGAACAGCAATATGTGGAGTATGAAATATAGAAGATTGCAGGCAAGCAGTCAAGTATGTACATCTTGTGCAGTGTGTGTGAATAAAAAAAAACCCATAATGAAAATTGAGTGAGATGAGCACAGCATATGACGGATCTGTTTTCCTTCTTGTTGTGTGATATATGCACTTGTTATCAGAAGCCATAAGACGCCATGAACACATCAATCATCTAAGCAGCTCGGGTATTACACACAATGCGCTGCTTATACTATAAAATGAAATAAAGCTATTAATTTCTTTGCTTCGGTCAATGAGCCACAGCCATGAAAATGAATTGCCACTGTAAACACTTGCTAATATCAACCCTCTAGTATTTATTAAACAATGTGAGGATGGGAAGTCTAAACATAAGAGCTTGATTTTTTTCCCCACCTAGCAGTTGGCCTCGGTTGATTCCCCTTCACTAACTTTTTACTATCTCATAAATTCCGACATAAGGAGTTTAATTCCAGGAGGAAACAAGAGAAAGGGCGGGGTAGGGGGCAGAATCAGCCAAAGTCCAATACTGCTATTTATGATGTATATAAATCTGAGTCGTTTGGTATCACTGTTCTTGTAAGATGAAGAACATGATCTATTGATTCCCACAAGTCTAACCCAGTGCTGGTTCCCTGTGGATTTAAGGAAACATGGGCATTTTCCTGAATTATAATGACTGCCTCCTTGCCAGCACTGTGTTCATTGCTACATTTTTGCAGGTCTCCTAAAGTTTACGGCTCTTTTTTGATAAATATTTGGTATAGCATAATAAAATAGCCTACAAATTTTAATTTTTACCTTCTGTTCTGCATAATTACAACAATCCCCCATAGGAATAGAGGGGTAGCTTTTGTTCAGTTATTGCAATTATTATTTTCAAATGAAGCAATAAAGAATGCTGAGAATATGGGAGTTGAGTGCAGAGCTTTAAATCACTGTCTACAGTGATGATAAATAACAAGAGTAACACCAGCAACAGAGACAGAGAGAAATACAGATGGATGCTCAGATCTCTGTGGTCAGGCCATTTTTTTTTTAAAAAAGTGGATTTCTACAAATGTTTGCTTTTGTGGTTTAAAGGTCAACAACAATAAAAAATATCAGCTAGTAGTTGTTGAGTCATTGTATCTGTGAGACTTTTTATAAGCAGCAATAATGCATGTTATTATACTTAATTCCAATAAAACCTATAGAAGCAAATATTATTGCCTCGATGTTGTAGGTAAGGAAAATAAACTTGTTTGGTAAAGCAATGATCTATTTTGAAGATCCAGCATAATAGTTATCTCTCAGTTTGTACTTCTCTTCAGTTCTTATGGATTCATGTCTAGCCCTTAGAAAGAGGAAACTATAATTAGTACTTGGAAGCTAATGTTTAAAATTTAGTCACAGGTTTATGATGGCATAATCTACTTTTTGGTTGGCCTGGATTTTAGGATGGTATGAAAGTGATACAAATTTAGCAGGAATTGCATTTTGAATTTGAATAACAATCTTTTCCCAACAGACTCTTGTGATGCTTGCATTAGCCATGAGCTACAATTTCTCATGAGTCATATGATCAATCCGAAGAGTGAGCTGCACATATTTTACAGTATATGTGGTATTAAGCTATGTTTACTTAGATAACTATATTAAGTACCCTGTCACAGCTTATAATGTTTACAAATTACATGGTGTTTATATGATGATAATTCCAACACAAATTGAGGCTCATCTATGATATGTGAAAAGCAAATGAACAGATATCTTTTAAGTTCCTTTGGAGCAAGCATACAGAATAGTATGTAGAACACTCTAGGTTCAAAAGGTGTAATTATAAACTTCCTCTTGATATGAAAACTTCTGGAGTGGGAACTGTTATTGCTTTTATTTTGGGAAATGGAAGCCTTATAAAGGCAGCTACTACTACTGCTAATCACAATAAGCAAAGATGACACCAGCTATGAATAAATAAAAGAACCACGAGACATGCAGTTATCTCAATAACTCTCAGTGCTCTTGGTGAAGTTATCTCTTCTTAAATTACGTAGTATGTTTGCTACTATGCAGAATATAAATTCCCTCCATCCATCTTTCCTTAAACTTCTATAGTTCCTTTTCAGGTTTTCATTCTTCCTCCAATACCCTAAGTGAAGAAGCCCTTATCCTCTGTTCCTTGCTGTATATTGTCCCTGGAAATTTCATCTACATTCTCCTTCCCTAACTTTCAAAGCCATTTTTATACATCTGACATGAAAATCTATTTTTACTCAGACTAACCTTCCTCTGAAGCCCAATGTATATTTCAAACTCAATATTGAATACCTATAACTGGATGTTTCAGCTAGATTTGACACTCGATATATTCCATTGATAAGGTCCTTCTGATTTTCCTCTCAATATTGATGCTACTATCACTATAATAATTCAGAAGACAGATAGCAAGAGGTTATATAAGATGTCTCATCCATTTTGCCACCAAAGTCTCATTTGTCAATTTCAAAGTCTTATCATTTCTGCCTCTCTACACATTCATCGATCTATCCTCTACTGATCATTCTTATCAGTACCAGAAAAGATAATTCCCTTCTTCTAATATCTAAGTAATTATAACTGACTTTCTGAAGGTTTTCCAAGACTGGGCTCTTCCAATTTAACACTGATCCTATACATTGTCATTGCTTTAAACACTCAAAATACTTTTGTTGTTGTGGGTATATAGTATCATTGCTGACCACCCTGCATTGAATGAGCAATGAGGGGACCACAAACATTTTCTCCACTTCCGCCTTAAACTTTTCACTGATAATTTCTAAAAACAGACTGTTTCACAGAAGAATCCCTGGTATTTTAACTCTTAACAATTTTTCTGCCCCCTCTTGAATGATATTTCTTGAACCACAGATAGAGAACGGTGATATAGATGCATCCTTGGAGTTTTACTTCCTTGATTGTTCCATTGATCTCTATGTCTGTGTCCAGTTGTAGTTTTCTCTGGTATTCTCCTTTATCTGTACAAAGAGCCTTCTTGGATACAGTGGAAGGTGCACTTCTCTGGGGGTGAAGGATAAAGGTTTAGAATGTAGCAAAAAATTGTGTTTGTCTAGCAAAGTGGTGGTAAGAGATACTTTTCAAATGTCCATGGACTCACTCACTCTAGGAAGAGGGTTATATTTTCAGCATCAGGCATGATTTCCCTCCTGTTGAGTGGGCCTTCAGTCCAATTGTACTACTAACATGGGAGTATCACTTATTGGAATTTTTATTGCCAGTGTTGTGGTTCATAAGTGTTACAGCTGGGTGGGACTATTTAATTTCTTCCTTCCCATGGCAGCTTGCATGGAATTTTCTAGTAGCATGGAAGTTAAGAATGCAGGGAAGAGTTTTTCAGGTCAGACTAACTCAAGTCAGCTGAGTATTCTAACCTATGTGGGTAGTGTCTACAACAATAGGTATGGGAGGACTTGAATACCAGCCTCAGCAACCCTTCAGGGCTCAGAGCAAGATGTCTATACCAAGCAAAACCTGACTCCTAAGATATGAGGGTAAATGAAATAAATTAACTCGAGCACATTACTTTTGCATGGTTTTTTTTTCCCCTTTTGGGCAAAGAAGCAGAGTGAAAAGGGATGATCTCCAATGGGTTTATAGTTTTTACAGACATAGTTAAAAGAATTCTATAGGCAAAAACAATGATATCAACATGCATTTCAGTATCCAAAAATAAAAAATAAAACCCCCGAAAAAAACCAGGTAGAACCTGACAAAGTGGCACTTCAGGAAAAGCTCATATACCCAGGAAGGGTCAACATTCAAGGGAAATACCTGACATTCCAAACCATTAGATAAGATCATTAGACTTCCCTGAACCCTGGATTCACCCACTACCCTTACCCCAATCTCTATTGTGAAAACCAGCTTTGGGGTCATCCAGACTTGTTTGTCAGTAAGGGTGGGCATACCGTCTTCTTATCTTTTTGAAATACCTACGTGGCCTATTAGCAAAGGAAATTGTGGGAGATTTACCTTGTGTAGATTTGAGTATTAGAAAAAAAGAATGAATGTTATCACACTGAGGCCCCATGGTGTAGGGGAATGAAGGAAGATCCTTTATTATCCATATACTGTTAAAATATTTTGAGGTGAATCCCATTTTTGAAGAGGAGAAGAATCATGGCTTCACAAGGCTTCTACAGCGTTAATAGTGAAGATCCAAAAGACAAGTGTCCCCAAAACTTTGCAAAATGGGTTACCCATAAGTTGTCCACTTGTGGGTCCATCTAAGAATCTGTCAGCTGGACATTTACTGAATAGGCTTGTGGGCTTGTGACAAATAGGAGCCCACCCTCAACCCTGAGGAGCATGCAAATGCTACAAATTCTATTTTGTTTTGAGAGTTACTTTACCTACAATGACCAAACATTCCAAAGGAGATTTCTTCTGCCTGGTATTGGTTGTTTTGTTGTTTTCTTTCTTTTTTTTTAATCAGTGACTCTTGGTGAGTAGCATTGATATCCCAAGTGGCTTGATATCATTTAAGAAATATGTGCAAGTAAGTGTGTGTTAAATATGTGCATACATATATATGTACATATACTTATGCACAATTTTAGGTAAACATAAAATAATACGATTCCTTGAGGTGTTATTAAATAATATTGGTGTCATTTGTCTCTTGTCTCTCCTTCTCCACTTGTATTGATCTGCCTTCCTTCCCTCCAGTTGGAGCTCCTTCACTGTCTTCCATTTTCTACTTTTTATCACCTGTAAACAACAAAACAAATTATAGAGAAGTTTCTCTCCCACCCAGTCCCAAAGCCATTCAGTCCCAAATAAACACACAAAGGCTTATATTAATTATAAATTGTTTGATCTAATGTTCAAGCTTAGTACTAACTAGCTCTTATGACTTAAATTCACCCATAATTCTTATCTATGATTAGCCACATGACTTGGTACCTTTTCTCAGTAAGGCATTCTCATCTTGATTCCTCTGCTTCTAACTGGTGACTGACTCTGTGCCTTTCTGCTTTCCAGAATTCTCCTAGTCTGGTCACTCCGCCAAGACTTCCTTCCTGCCTGGCTACTGGCCAAACAGCATTTTATTAAACCAGTATAAGTTACAAATCTTTACTGTATACAAGAGCATTATCCCATAGCATTTGTCCTTTTTTTCTTTTTGAACAAGAACCCTAAATCTAATCTCCTTTGTTGAGTTTTTTTTCCTAACCATTATCCATAAAAACTTGTAACCAATATTCTAAACAAAGACAAACATCCATAATAAATAATTTTGGATGTGGACATAGTTTTCTAGGCTATTTCCTGCTGATTGGAAGCACTGATAATCTTATGGGGACCCAAAGAAGATTTAGGATTATGGTCAAGTCATGCCTGGAGAATTCTGTGAGACTAAATCATCTCAGTCAGCAGTCTTGAGGCTGTTCTGGATGTAGAACAATAGAGATCTCTGAAACATTACATCATCTGGGTCATCCATTCCCATTGGAAATTTTTAAGGGGGTCTTCCTTGATCAAACATTATTTTTCTTAATCCATAATGAGTCCACAACCTCTCATTTCTCGTGGAAACAAAAGCAAAATCTCTTCTCCAAAGTAATGTATCTGTTGACTTAAATTTTGAAGTCAAGGCATTTTCAAAATACATATGTTGAATTAATTCAGCAGTGTTTATAATAAAATTTCTTTTAGCAGATTTTGCTCCTTCCTCAGAAATTAAACAATTCAAACACAATACAATGGCATACAGTATCCAGACTCTTTGTGTATTTTTCATCTTTACATGGATTTTTTTTCTTACTCTATTTCTTTTATTTTTATTTTTAATGTTTGGTTTCTTGAGACAGATTCTTTGCGTATCTTCGGCTGTTTTAGATATTACTTTGTAGATGAGACTGGCCTCAAACTTACAGAGTTCCTCCTGCCTCTGCCTTGTAAGTGCTGGTATTAAAGGCATAGCACCACCACACCCAGCTACTCTATTTCTTTTTCTAAGAATTTTCTCTGTTGTAAGATGCCGCTTCATTGTTCTCAGCTGCTCAGCCCCAAAATAATCACACAGAAACTGTATTATTTGCAATACTATTTGGACAGTAGCTTAAGTGTATTTCTGGCTAACTCTTATCTTTAATTGCCCATCTCTATTAACCTGTGTATTGCCACGAGGCTGTGGTTTACCAGGTAAGTATCCAGCGTCTGTCTCTGGTGGGGCTACATGGCTTCTCCCTGATTTTTCCTTCTTTCTCCCAGCATTCAATTTAGTTAAGGTCTAGCTAAGTTCTGCCTTGCTTAAGCCAAAGCAGTTTTTTTAATCATTAACCAATTAAGCAACACATAGACAGAAGGACTTCCCACACCATTTCTCTGTCCTTTTTCTTTTCTCTCCCAAGCCTACATATATCTTTAAACACACTGGAAGCTGCTTAGAGGGATTTTTTAATCTGAATCTGTTTTTATTGTATATCTTTGTCTTTTTTCTGAACACATGAATCTTTAATCTACTAAATGATATGACTAGGATTAATGTTGCAGCAATGGCAGCTGACTCTACCCCATTACTTAACTTTTTGATAGTCTAGCTTCATGGTAGATGTACTGGCAGGAGCCACATTTATTGCTGAAACTCTGTGAAATTTCTAGGTCCATACCACCACCAAGAAGCCTGATGCTAGCTGCTCATAAACAGAGCCTCTTAAAAGAGCTGTGAGGGTTTTGCTACTAAGGCTGAATCAGAAAGCCTCTCCTAAACGAGCCATGCTTCTACTCACCTCAAGCAAACAGAGACTACTGGAGAAAAGATGGTTACCAAGAAGCTGTGCTTGACTCTGTTCTTGTCTGTCTGGAATCCTTTTTATTAAAGCTTTCCTGGACTTAATGGGGAAATGTTTGCACCATATTGGGTGCCATTTGTAGATGGAAGTTTCTGTCCTGTCTAATATCATAGTCATTCAGTCCCAAATAAACATACAGAGGCTTGTATTAATTATAAACTGTTTGGCTATTGCTCAAGCTTATTACTAGCTACCTCTTACAGTTTAAATTCACTCATAATTCTCATCTATGTTTATTCAATGGCTTGATACCTTTATCAGTAAAACATTTTCATCTTGCTTCCACTGCATCTCTGTCTTTCCTCTTTTCAAAATTCTCCTAGTTTGGTTGCCCTGCCTATACTTCCTGTCTGGCTACTGGCCAATCAACATATTATTAAACTAATATGTGTGACAAATATTTACAGTGTACAACAGCATTATCCCACAACATTAAACTTAACAAGTTACATTTAAATATTTGTGCATATCTGCATAATAGTAATAATTAAAGATAAAGAGTCTATCTACTTGAAATGTTAAAGGGTGAGGGAAGTAACCTGGAAGGTTCTGGAAGAAAGAAAGGGGGAGGATAAAGTGATGTAATGTTATTTCAACTAAAAATACATTCTTAAAAGTTGACAAAACTCAGTATGCATATACATGCATTATTCCTCAATCTTCTTCAATGATCTGTCTCATCTCTAGAAACCTTTTATTCTTTTTGTTTCTTTTTTACTTTACATTATTTTATAAATTCATTTTATATTCCATCCACAGTTCTTTCCCCCACTCCTCTTCCCACCCCTCTCCCTCCCAGCCCACCCCCATCCACTCATCATGATAGGTAAAGGCTCCCATGAGGAGTCAACAAAGTATGGCACATTAAGTTGGGGCAGAACCAAGCCCCGCCCCCTGCATTAAGGCTGAGCATCCCACCATAGGGAATGGGTTCCTACAAACTAGCTTATGCCCTAGGGATAGATCCTGGTACTATTGCGAGCATCCCGTTAGAAAGGCCAAGCTTCACCACTGTCTCCCACATATGGAGAGCCTAGCTCAGTCCCAAGGAGCATCCACAGCTGTCAGTCTGGAGTTCATGAGTTTCCACAAGCTTGGTTCAACTGTTTCTATAGATTTCCCCATCATGATCTTGGCCTCCCTTGCTCATACATTCATGGTCTTTGGTTGTGGGTTTCTGCATCTGGTTCTGTCAATTGCTGTATGAAAGCTCTGTGATGATAGAGTATTCACCAATCTGATTACAGGAAAGGCCAGTTTGGCCACCCTTTCCACTATTTCTAGGAGTCTTAGCTGGGCTCATCCTTGTGGCTTCTTGGGAATGTCCCTAACACCAGCTTTCTCCCTAAGCCCATAGTGGCTCTCTCTATCAAGATATCTCTTTCATTGCTGTCCCACTCTTTCCCTCTCCTCCCTCAACCATTCTATTCCCTCATATTCTCATATCCCATCCCCTCCCCTTTACCACTCTTCACTTTCCCTACTTCACCCAGGAGATCTCATCTAATTCCCCTTTCCTGGGTGGGCCATGTGTCCTTCTTAGGGTGTGCCTTGTCACCTAGCTTCTCTTGGAGCTGTCTCTAGAATCTTAACCATAGTCCCTCTTCTACGGTAATGTTTTTAATTTTTGCTCTTCCTTCATAATTATGTGCCCATAAAAATAATAATTTTGTGTTATTTAAAGTTATTTCAAATTTTCCAAACATGACATTTACCCCAAAATCATTTCATCCACCCTCTGTGCTATCAGTACCTTTGCCTCCAATACAACTGCCACTGTTTCTGTGAATCCTCATTCTAGGAATAGAAACAAAGCTAGAGGTCACATTCTTGGAGTTGACATTCTAGTTCATGACAGTCAACAGAAAGAAACAGAGCACACACAAAGCAATATATTCATCAACCACAAAGTTCCCAACTGAAAAGATAGCAGAATGAATAAGCTAATATTAGAGTCATTAAAATTAACTTAAGGACCACATTAAACATGAAAATCAGAGATGGCCTCCAGGTAGAAGGGACATTTGTACTGAGGTTGCATTAAAAAATACAAGGAATCAGCCAATCAAGGGTCATGAATTACATGACACTATCCAAAGTATGCAAGCCCAGTGACCCTTTGCCTATTTCCACTATATTCAATATATTTATGCTTACTGTACTAGATGAAACAAATGAACAAAATATACAGTGTAAAAGGAAAGCAATAGTTAAGGAAGGAAGGATTATAAGGAAAAGTTAAAGTGTAGGCATATGGTTTAATTTGCTATTGTTGCCATAACAAAGTAACACAAATCAAGTGACATGAATAAATGAAATCCATCCATTCATTCATTCATCTATCCATCTATCTGTCATCTATCTACCATCTTCATATTGGTCATCTATCATTTATCTATTATCTATCTTTGGTCCTGGAAGCTATATATCTAAGATCAAAGGAAAATTTGTGTCTTCTGAGGTCTTCATAATTTATAGGATGCTCACATTTCCTTGACTGTACGTTTTCCTGTCATGAAGGTCTATGTTTTAATTTCATCTTCATAGAAGTCATGTTGAATTAGGTCTCACCTGAATCATATCATTTTGTCTTAACTCCTGTTTGAAGATTCTCATCTTCAAATCCAGTAATATTCTAAGACATTAGGATCTAGAACAAGAACCTATGAATTTAGGAAGAGATAAAACTCAGTTTAGAGAAGTGTGATTTATTGGCTTGTGTGCCATTTTAAGGAGTGTAAGCATTAGGAAGTTGTTGTGAGGAGGCTGCTTGTTCATTCCTGGCTGCCTAGAACCAAATAATTACACAGAAACCATACCATATTGTTTACAATACTGTTTGACCAATAGCTTAAGCATATTTCTAGCTAGATCTTATATCCTAAACTAACCCATCTCCATTAATCTGTGCATCACCATGAGGTTGTGGCCAACCAGCAAATTTTCGATGCGCTCCAGTAGAGGTATCTGTCTTCAGTGGAGCTACGTGGCTTCTTTCTGACTCTACCTACTCTCTATATATATCTCTTTCCTCTTGGCTTCACTCTGTTAAGTTATTGGCTGAAAGCCACTTCTTTATTAATCAATGGCAGTAAAACGTATTCACAGCATACATCAGCTCCCACATCAGGAAGTCATATGCTCTGATTTACATTTTATCAAGAAGTTTTTAAGTCTGCTGCAAATGTATAGTGCAAAAGTCAAAGCATAAAATTTAGTCCATAGTTGCTGCAGGAATCCAGATGAGATTAGACATAGTCTCATTTGTCTCAGTACCAGCATCTTTAATACAGACAGTCTCCAAATTGTGATAGTTCAACTTAAGATATTTTTCGCCTTAAAAAGTGGTGCAAAATGCACACAGATTCGGTAGAAACTATATTTAACTTTTCCTGAGCAAGCATTATGTACTAGTATATGTTCCTGCAGTGCTGGGAAGTAACATCAAGCTACAGTTCCCAGGCAGTAACATTACCATGAGTATAAATAAATGGTACACACTATAGTGTCCTGGTTTTCTCTGTTAATTTTTTCTATTACTGAATTGAAGTATCTGAGGCAGGCTAACTTTAAGAAGCAAAGGGATTTATTTAGCTCACAGTTCAAGAGGTTCAGAGATATGGTATCAGTACCACTAGGCTCTTCATGATATTTCTTGTGTACTCACCTGATATAGAAATAGAGATCATATCTTGCAACAGTCATAGAAATTGGAAGTCCCCCAATTCCTTTTGAAGATACACTATCAGTTAACTTAAGCATCTCCTACAAGGTCCCATATATTAATAGTTCTATACTGTTCCTCACACTGCTATATTGGGAAGCAACCTTTCGATACTTAAAGAATCGGGGCTATTTCACATTTTCACCACAGCATTTTCAAGGATGTTTGGTGGTTTTAAACATGTTAAATGCATTTTCAAATTCATAGATTTCCAACTTCAATGAGTTTACTGGTACTAACCCAATGATAAATCAAGAAGTGTCTATTCAACCACAGAATTTCAGTGAAAATACAAGATACAAAGTAGTCATTACTTTTCTTTATGAGTTTTTCCTTAGCAATTTTTAAATTGGATAATTACTTTATCAAATGTTAAGAACAAATTCCAAGGTTATGTGAACAACAGGTATTTGAATAACCATATGGGTTTATATAATCTCAGAATACCACATTTCTACATCTTTAAAAAGGGAAGTTTAAATGAGCTAAAAATGTTCCTCCTTATCCTAAATTATAAATCTGAGTCCCTTTTTAAGCATAATTTCTGGCATGTCAAGCCCAAAAATTATTTGAAATGTATTCTATGAATATTTTAATCCGTTCCTTATAAATATAGAAATGTTGGACCAAGAGTTCAGTTCAGAGATAACCTTAAATTAAAATGAATACCTTTCAAGAAATCTGTAGACATCATTATAAGCCATTGTTTCACCCTCACTGAAGTTTTTTAGTTTATCATTGTTCAGCTACTGAATATGAAATGGGCCCATCAGGCTCATCTCTCAGCATTTAAAAGCCTGTGCCTGTTTTTAGCCTAATTTCTTGTCCCAACCATTAAGATCATATTCACAATCACTGACTCGACGGTCATGCTTTGCCTGTCATTCATCTCTTAAAAGAGTCTCATAAAAACAAACTGTGGCCTTTGTCCAATGGTGCTTCTACCCACTTATGATGTTGCATATTCAGAAGGCTTCTCATTTACTCAAAACTAACATCGCCCTCACCTCTGTGAATTCTCCATTTCTGATTTCATCGGCCGATACAATGGTAAATAAGAGAGGCTGATCATATATGATCTACACTTGCGAGCTCAAGCTGAAGAATGCCTGTTTCTGATTTCATTGCCCTAAACGTCCACACTATTTGACTGCTCTAAGATTAAAAAAAAAGAAAAAAATCAGACCCTCTTGCCACATTTACTAACCAGTTTCAAACAAGAGTACAGACACATTAATCATACTGTCAATGGATGACTCACAGAAAGTTAACTTACCTCAGAGACATATACACTTTCCGTGAGAAATTCAGCTGATTCAACAGTTCTCTTCTCCAGAAAAAAAAAATTTCTTGTCATTTATCCCTTCATTCCCTGACTCGCTTGTCTATTAGACATAGTGACATTATAACGCTTTAGTTAACGCTAACATTGTGTCTTGGTCTGGCTGTTTGTGCTGCAGTTCCCAGTATTTCCATCCATGCTCAGCCAGTTCCATGCCTCCTGGAAGATGGCAGGTCAGAAAATGCTCCTCCTATGAAGGAAGATAACTTCAATCGAAAGTTAAAATTCCTGATTTGCCCCCTTTCCTCCACTCACTTGTGCTGGTCTCTCTGCATGAATATTTGGGCTCTGCTTCAAGATCTAAGGACTCTACTTCCTGCTCTCTCACCCTAAATTCTATGGGAAACTGCAGCATTAGAAATTCCTCTCCTGATTAAAAGCCAATGAAATCACTGAATAATAGGGAGGAGGAAAAACTTTTGCCAACATTCTTCAGGGAGCTAAACAATGTCCTCACTCCATGGTTTTGAACTTTCTTAATCCTTTCTATTGCCAGATAAAAACATAAAAAAGAAGCAGATTCCAGTCTCTGCACAGCATATACACATATAAGAACACATTTTGCTCTTCATTGAGACAGAATTATTCTCAAATTCTGTCCTTATGAACAACTGTTAAGATTATTTTTCTTTGAGGAACATAACAAATACGTGAGTTCCTCACATTTGCCTCCCACTTTTCTCTAGCATTTGTCTTCTCTGTCTACCAAACCCCACCCTTGGCAAGTTGAAATGTGAACATAGATATTGTATTCTCCAAATCCTTTCAAGATTTCCCCTTTGAAAATTCAAGAGCTATGTGCTATATCAAATGAAAAACAATTTGGTAATTGAGTAAAAAAGATATTAATTTTATTAGTTGTTTGATAGAATTTTAAAAGTAAAATATTGTGAAAACAAATAAATGTTCCAGAGGCCAAAAAAAATTTAAATCAAAATTTTTTATTTAACCCTTAATTATGCAAAGAAATTTCTTGATCTTCATTTTACAAATCAGTAGAATAAGATTTATCGAGATTGAGAAAATTGTCCAAGTTTGTGTAACTACAAAGACCACAACAGAATAATTAAAACCCAGATACATTGTTTGCAAATTTTGTACCTCACAATGGCACTTATAAAATAATAAAGAATATACATT
>LOEQ01011802.1:24190-44058 GCA_001685075.1 Bramus lutescens
TAAGAAGACTGAGCTAATGGGCCAATCAGTTTTATAACTTATGGAGATCTCTGTGTGATTTTCTTTGGGACATGCCAGCTGTGGGGTATTGGGCGGGACAGAAACCCCAACAAGCCGGCTCTTCATGTTACATCATCTAAAGAGCTATATTTCTTACTAAATGCCTTAAAGAGTTGATACATGAATTTTGTCTAATACAATAGTACATGACATAAAGAGTAGTTGCACTCCCCCTTCTCTTTAGATGTGGAGAACACAATTGCTTCATCTTTTCTAGGTGATTTTTCAGAAGCATACTTAATTATTGAGGTAAAACTTCAGAGGTTGGTTGAGATAGGACTAGTTTTATACAAAATCCAGAAAATTTGTAGTTGGTTCTTCTAATGGATATTCTTTTTAAACCAATTATAATAATCAAGGCCCTCTGGTTTATATTTTGGCCATGTTATAATGAGTTGAGTTGAATCAGGAAGAATGTATGAGCATTGTTAACTCAGTAGTTGTAATAGAATTCTGAAATGGAAACATTTACTATCTTTGGGTTCCATTAACTACAAATCACCATGAAATCAAAGTAGATCACAGTAAGAAAGGCTGAGCAAGTGAAAAGTTGTGATATTAGTAAATGAGTTTAACCTGTGACTCAACACCATCACCTCCAAGCAGCCTGGATGATTTACTATACTAGAGTCACAATTATCATCCTGCAAGAGTGGGCAGTTCTTCAGGAAATTCTTGAGTAACTGTTGTCTGACACATGATTGAGAAAGATGTTCAATAAGACCAATAACAGGAGCTCACATTTTTCACCACGCACCTTACCAAAAATTGGAATGGTGGATTTGACTACATGCTATGTAAGAACTCATTAGACCACATACAGGGATAGTACAAAATCGTGGCTTGTGTATGGAGTCTGTTTCTTTCTAGCTATGTGACCTGAACTAGCTATGTAACTTTAGTGTTTTTTGTGCATGTGCAAGTTCACATATGTATCTGTGCACATACATGTGCATGTACATGTGCATGCATATGATGACCAGACATCAGCCTTGGGTATCCTCCTCTAGCACTGTCCATTTTTTATTCTGAGACAGGGCCTCTTTATTGGCATGGAACTTGCCAAGTAAGTAACCTAGGCTGGGCTGGTCAGCCAGTGAATTCCAAGGACCCTGATATCCGTACCTTCAAATACATGATATCAGAAGCTCATGTCACCATACCTTGATTTTTTATGTGACTTCTGGGACTGGGATTTTGGTCCTCATATTATAAGGCAAGCAATTTATCATCTGGGATTTTCCCTTATGCCTTATTACAGAACTTCTCCTTATCTCAGCTTTTCTTATCTGTACATGCAAGTCAACTATACTGGCTATTCATAAAGTATTCAAAAGTATAAATAAAGTAAAGGATTGTACTCTTATATTTATATGTAAGGAGGCTAGGGGCTGGCAAAAATGGCTTGGTGGGTAAAGATGCTTGCTGTGAAGCCTGACAATTAGAGTTTAATCCCCAAACACCACATAGCAGAGAGGGCCAGTTTGTGCTGATTGTCCTCTGACCTCCACATGTGTGCTATAAAATGCATACACACACATAATAAATAAATAAGTAAATAAATAATTTTAAGAACAGTCTAAAATGAACATTTCAATTTTTATGAGTTGTATCCTTTTGGGGAAAAGAAATAAGGTAGTGTTAAGGAGTTAAGGAATCTTTGGAGAAAGTGATAGTGGATGAATTTTACGTGTAAGGGTGAGTAAGTGTGCAACATTTATGAGCAAAACAAAACAGCTTTTCATAGACTATCAGCACTTGTGGATTTTTCTATGGTCAGTTTTTTGAGAGAACTTACTACCTCATGTCTAGTTTAGTATATTGACTGAACCACGGATGTCACCCCCTAGAAAAGGGGCACGTCAGTGCTGAACACATACTCTGAAAATCTTGCAGATCCAGTTTGTCCATGTAGATTTCGATGCATCATTTCCTGGTTTCATCTTTGGCTCACATTTGGCTCAAGACCCTAGTATTTGCAAAGTTCTGTCGTATTTCTTTAAAACCAAGATATATGTGGGGCTTTCAGGGCCATGCCCATAAAACAGCTACAGTCAGAGCCAATTGAGAAACAGTCTGAGTTGGTAACCTATGCCTTTTGAAACTTACACCTGATTGTATTACTACAGATTGTCAAAACTTGGAGTCATCCCATAGTCAACAAGATAACTCAACCTCAGAAATCCAATCCAAATTCATCCATTCTAGACACCCCCTTTGCCGTTGTTCCAGCCACAGTGCTAATCCCTGTGACCACTAAGATACCATCCTGTCTATTCTTTTCACTTTTTCTTTACCTACTTAAGAATATCTATGAGATCAGAGTGATTTTTTTTAAAAGTGAGTAGTGTTATGTCTTTGTTCAAACCCATCTGATGGACTGAGATTCCTAAGGAAAATCCTGATCCTTATCTCTAACTCTCAGTTTCACCTCTGGGGCTTCTGTCTCACTTTGACCCTGGTTGTGCTGGTTTATTTGTCCTCTATCAAATATAACAAGCACACTGCTCCTTCCAGACATTCTTTGTCTGTCCCTATGGCATAGACTTGTCTTGGTTAGGGTTCCCATTGGAGAGATAAAACGCCATAGCCAAACCGATCTTATGGAGAAATTCTCAGCTCATACTCATCACTGAGGGAATTTAAGGCAGGAACTCAAGGAAGGGACTTAGAGATAGGAACTGAAGCAGAAGCCATGGAGGAGTACTGCTTGCTCCCCGTAGCTTGCTTCTTTTTTGTTTGTTTTGTTGTTGTTGTTGTTTGCTTGTTTGTTTTTGTTTTGTGAAAAAGTTTTTTTGTGTGTGTGTGTGGCCCTAGCTCTCCTTGAACTCACTCTGTAGCTCAGGCTGGCCTCAAACTCAGGATCTGTCTCTGTTTCTGAGTGCTAGGATTAAAATTTCATATACCACCACACAGCAACATTTTCTTTTCAAGATGGGGCTACTCTGTGTAATGTAGTGATGAGGTGAGCAGGCATGCATTTGGTCCGGCCCAGCTCACGCATGGCTAGCTTATACCCTGAAATAACAACATACAAATTGTATTCATTTAAGCACTGGCCCATTATATCTAGCCTCTTCTTTGCTAACTCTCACATATTGCTTAACCCATATCTAGTAATCTGTAATCTGTGTATCACCACGGGGTTGTGGCTTACCTGGAAGATTCTAACCCACGTCCATCTTGGGCCAGAGCTTCATGTGTCTCCCTTACTCGGCTTTCTTTCTCCCAGCATTCTGTTCTGTCTACTCCACCCACCTANAAGGGCTGGCCTATCAAAAGGCCAAGGCAGTTTCTTTATTAACTAATGAAAGTAACACATAGACAGATAACCCTCCTACACCAGTGTAATAATCCTGAATGTCCTGGAACTTGGTTTGTAGATCAGGTAGACCTTGAACTCATAGAGTTCCTCCTGCCTTTGCCTCCCAAGTGCTGGGACTGAAGCTGCGAATCACCATGCCAGACATTAACCTTCATTCTTATCCACCCCAGGACTACCTGCCAAGTGATGGTACCCACTGGGCACTCCCATATCAATCACTAGTTGAGAAAATCTTGCACAGGTTTATGTACAAGTCAATCTGATTGAAAGAGCTTCCCAATTTAAGGCCCCTTTTCTCGAACAACCCTAGCTTGTATCAAGTTAACAAAAATTCAGTCATCATAGTCCTGTTTTATTTCCTTCCAATATCTGCTTAATAGCTATCTAATGAGAAAACCCCACTGATATAGTGACTTCTCATTCATCATTCTTGTTCCCTTGATATATCTTGTTTTGCACTATAGCACACTGTAGGAATGGGAAGACCCTTAAAAAACACTTAATGCTTAGACAACATGGTTATCATATGAATTCTGCTCATCTAAAATATGGCTGACATCAGACATGTGGGAGAACCATGAATGAGTCAGTTATTGATGGCTGACACAGGATATATAGGAAACCTGGTAGTATAAACAGTGATATAACCTGTTCTACAGCTTATATGGGATTCCCCTCTGTATGCTGTGAATACCATTGGTTAAGAAAGAAACTGTTTTAGGCCTGTGAAAGGTAGAATAGAGGGCTGGAGAGATGGCTCAGTGTTTAAGAGCATTGCCTGCTTTTCCAAAGGTCCTGAGTTCAATTCCCAGCAAACATATGGTGGCTCACAACCATCTGTAATGAGGTCTGATGCCCTCTTCTGGCCTTCAGGCATACACACAGACAAAATATTGTATATATAAAAAGTAAATAAATATTTTTTTTAAAAAGGTAGAATAGAGATAGGTAGGGAAAACTAAACTGAATGCTGGAAGAATGGAGGCAGAATCAGTGAGAAGCCATGAAGTCCTGGCGGAGACAGATACCTGAATTTTACTGGGTAAGTCACAGCCACATGGCAATACACAGATTAATAGAAATGGGTTAAATTAAGATGTANGGTCTGATGCCCTCTTCTGGCCTTCAGGCATACACACAGACAAAATATTGTATATATAAAAAGTAAATAAATATTTTTTTTAAAAAGGTAGAATAGAGATAGGTAGGGAAAACTAAACTGAATGCTGGAAGAATGGAGGCAGAATCAGTGAGAAGCCATGAAGTCCTGGCGGAGACAGATACCTGAATTTTACTGGGTAAGTCACAGCCACATGGCAATACACAGATTAATAGAAATGGGTTAAATTAAGATGTAAGAGTTAGCTAATAAGAAGCTAGAGCTAATGGGCCAAGCAGTGATTTAAGTAATACAGTTTCTATGTGGTTATTTCAGGACTGAGCAGCCAAGAACTAACTAGAGGCCTCCCTACATATAGCTCTATTCCTAGCAAAATGTCACATTTGTGTTATTTTATATAAACATGGCTTTGAGATCAGAGATGAGGGATTTCTCCTTCCACCACTGTAAACCAGCCTGTGTAGGTCAGCGTGCACTTACCAGTGTCCTCTGTCCCAGTCTGAATGTATGCTTGTTATGTGTAGGTGTGTGCCTGGGGGCCTGCTATCAAGAGCCTGGCTGAGGATCTAATCTGCCTATGATTCCTGAAATTTTCTTCAACTACCAAGCCTCCTATGATCATTCACTATTCCTAGAATTAGATATGAGATATTTGCCATTCCTAGCATTCTTGGAGATCAATATTACAGCTTACACATTTACACTCTGCCACATCTTTTGGAATAGAATGCATAGCCCGGGATGTGTTTTTCTTTTTTTCAGTTTTCTTTTCCTTCCCAACCCTCATCTATGAATATTCCTATTATAAACCCTGTCTCACCAAGTCTCTGTGGCCTCAATCCAGCCCCTGTATTCTTGGAAAAGGTCAAGTCAAGTTTGAAGGATAATTTTTTTTCTTTTTGTGAGATGCCATCTCATGTTTTTCCACACCCCACACTGGCTTAAATTTCACTTTGTAGCTAAAGTTGGTCTTAAATACCTGATTGACCTGCCTCCAGCTCCTAAGTACTAGAATTACAGGTGTTTGCCACCATACCTGACTTTGTCCATAGTTATGGTTCTGCTACCAACTAAAGAACCAGCCTCAGTTTATGAGAACATTAAAATACATTGTCACTGAATATGGCACTGTGAAAACAGAGGGATTATTAAGGAGAACAATCACTCAGGATACTTATACAACCACCCTTCTGCCTAACTAATGGTCACATGAGCAGTTCTGCATACCAGGGTATATCTCTTACTTCTAAGCCTTCAATCTTCTTGACAGAAAAAAAGGTATCTCATCACATTAGTGTATGTCTACAAAGTTTTTGAAGTCAAGACCAGGGAAGGGAGAACTGAGATGGCCTTGTTTAACTCATCATCCCCAAGGACTCAATATTGTCCTTATCAGACAGTACAATAATCCTCTGTCAGAGCCACTGCAACCAAGGCTAGGAACATGAGCATATTTGTAAGGTAGCGAACCAGAGAAGAAAGATGGTCGAATTTGGATATCACCCTTGCAGATGCCTGAAAGTAACTCAAATATTCAGCACCAGAGAGGAAGCACAGTGAGTCCTTTCTACTCAGAGAAGATAGCAGTTTCCCACATCAGTTCTCCCAGACCTGAAATTCTCCTAGGTAGTAAATCAGAGAATTAAATAGGCCCAATACCTCTTTACTGTTGATCCCTAAGGTGACCCTTAGCATCCTGCAGACATACTATTAAGATGCATTACCTCAGGGGCTAGCAAGCTAGCAAAATTGCTAGCTACACTTATTATTTTATTTCTTCTTTGGGCACCGTCTATTTATTGAATTCTTGCTACAGGCAGGGACTCAGTTAGGTGCTGGGGTGTTGTTAGGAATCAATTAGGCATGGTCTTCTTCCCTAAGGGAACTGGTAAACTAGCAGGAGCCATATCATATGACTGTCTGAGCTATATGTGTGAGATTCAAAAGTAAATGGGATACAAGGAAAATGAGAAATGCAAGGAGCTGACCCCACCTCGGGACACACTCAGAGAACAGAACAATAACCAGAAATGAGAAGGAAGGGAAAGAGAGAAAAGGAAGACAGAGAGCTGGAACACAGTGGGAAGAAGCACAGGTATTCAACCAAGCAAGGATGTCATGTGGCGGATATCTTGAAAAGGGTGGTACCAAACAAGTTTTCTGCACTTTGAGGAAAAAGTGTGTGAAGCAAGCTGCATAGGTTTTGATGAAATGTTGGGCAGTGGGGATGGAGAGAAGGTTCAGTGGGTAAAACTTTTGCTGATCTTGTAGACACATGATACCTATAAACTCACACAGGCTCTCACATCTAAACATGAATAAAAATGATCTTGAAAATGTTGAGCTGTGTGGTGGTGGCACATGTCTTTAAACCCAGCACTCAGAAGGCAGAAGCAGGTGGATCTTTGTGAGTTTGAGGCCAGCCTGGTCTATAAGAGATAGTTCCAGGACAGGACTCAAAACTACAGAGAAACCCCGTCTCGAAAAAACAAACCAAAACCAAAACCAAAACAAAACAAAAAAGTTGATCCCTTATGTGAGTTCATGTGTGTGTGTGTGTGTGTGTGTGTGTGTGTGTGTGTTTATTTCATGCATCTTTGTGTACAGGTGCACTTGTCAGTGCAGGCACAGGTAGGTAGCAGCCAGAGGTCAGTACCAGACATCATCCTCTATTGTGCTCTTTGTTTTCAAGGCAGGGGCTCTCATAGAATATGAAGCTTCATGTTATGAACAGGACCAGAAAGCCTCTGGAATCAGCACTTCATCAACACTGGGGTAACAAACACGCTGTATCACACCCAGCATATATATGGGTGGTGAAGATTTGAACTCTGGTCCTTACATTGTGTGGCAGGTTTTTTACCCACTGATCCATCTTCCATTCCCAAAATGTGAGCCTTTAGACCTGAGGAGAATAGGCAGTTTTTGCATGATCTCAAACTGGAAAGCACTTGATCTGACTGAGATATTCAGAAACCAGCTCACTCCATCTGCTGCATACAAAATGGACTGGAGGGTCCAATGAAAAGGAGAATGGCTCAACCAGAGCCTCTGCAGCTCCCCAAAGCACAAAACAAGTAGCCCCCATGACTTATAGAGCTGGGGAGAGGAATGTTAGGAAAGTTGACTGAACGGCCAAGCAATAAGAGAAGTGAGTGTGGAGGCTCAAGACAGCAGGACTGGTTTTTGCATCTCATTTTCAAAATTAGTTTTTATTTTCATTGCTGCAATGCAGATTTTGCCCCCAATTTACATCCACCACCACCCCCAAGCACATTACTTTGGGAGAGAGTTGCCATAATTTGCATTCCATTTCTGCAAAATTCCATTCAATTTGCTTGGAAATGAGGTCCAACAGGTGTCCTATGATCATCCCTGTGCATCCTGAGTTGGCCCACCCTAGAGTCCTTGGCTAACCCACAGAGGGTTTGGAAACTAGCAATCAGGGGAAAATATCAATATTCATTTTATTTAGTCGCAGTGAGATGTCCTGCAATAGCTGGAATAGAAAACAGCAGATCTGACCTGCTGAATTCCTCCAATCATAAGATCCTGGTGGAGGATCACCTATTTTTTGCAAGATGTTAGGAATACTTTGAATAAAAAAAAGTTTCCCAAATGACTATTCTTAAGATAATTATGAAAAGCTAAAGAATTTCTTCCTATTCATATTTTACTGAAATTTCATTTGCACTAAATGATTGTTAAGGGTTTTCAAATGGTGTGATAGGTTGTGACAAACTTGATTCATGTAATAGCACCAATTTCTGGACTGGCAAGATGGCTTAATGTATAAAAGTGCCTGATGCCAATCTTAACAAACTGAGTTCAAATCCCCAGAATCTACATGGTTGACAAAGATAAACAACTCCATAAGTATTTCACCAACTTCTACATGAATATCCTGTACTACACACACACACACACACACACACATACACACACACACAAATGAATTAATAAATTGAAAATAAAAATACCCTTTTAAAGTATTTTAACATGACACTCACTGCCATGAAAACCATATACAAAACTAAGGGAAAGTAGCAAACAACTATGTAACTATGTAAGAGGAGACTGTACATTGGTTTCCTGGCTGCCCAGACCTGAATAGTCACACAGAAACTGTATTAATTACATCACTGCTTTACCAGTGGCTCAGGCGTATTTCTAGCTAGCTCTTACATCTTAAAAATCCCACTTTTATTAATGTATGTCTCACCACAAGGCTGTGGCCTGCCTACCAATAAAGTTCTGGCATCTTTCTCCTCCAGAAGCTACAATGGCATCTGCCTGACTCCACCTTCCTTCTCTCTACATTTAGTTTAGTTTGCCCTCCTAGCTATATTTTGTTGTCATAGGCCAAAACAGCTTCTTTATTTTGCAACGGTAATAAAACATATTCACAGCATACAGAGGGGAATCCCACATCACAACTGCTTAAGAAATAGAAACAGGTGGAAAATTGAGCATAAAATCCATAGTCAAGAAACACCAAAGGACTAAAATTATTGTCCTAGAGCTAAGTGAAGGAAGGGGTTCCCGTCTCTTCTGGTCAGCAGGGCTCTTCCACACTGCGATGTCATTCTCTAGTTCTACTCTGCTGTCGCAGGGTGGCATGAACACTGGAGGCCATATGCAGAAGCACAGAAAGAAGGCTCCAGATGAAAGAACTGCAGACACACATGAAGCTCTCAGTTCAGCAGAGATAGCCTTGCAGGTTTTGCTCAAGTGCAGGCTCAGAATTCTGGATGCAGGTGCTTGTGTAGTCAAAGTTCAAAGCCAGCCTGACCTACATAATGATTCCCATCTCCATGACAACAACGGGGGAGCTGTTTAAAAAGCTTCAAAGGAACGGAACAGAAGTGGAAACTTAAACTATGGGGAAAAGAGATGCTCACTGAGAAGAGCCCGCCTTCCCCATGTCACCCAGATCAGTTTCCTAATACTTGGTCATTCTTAGAAGGAGACATGAACTTGGAAGGTGGATGTGTTTGGAGAGCGGGATCTGGGAAAGAAGATAGATCTCATTAACAATATGAGGACTAAAGGAATAAAAAAAATAGTAGTGCACGTCCCACATATTTAACTAAGATATTAAGTGTAGTCTCCATTTTATATCAGTAAGTTAAATGAAATAAGCAGTTCCTAAATGCAATAAAACAAGACCGAGTCAAAAAGAAACAGAAAACTCAGTCTTTCATAAAAAAAATTACCTCAAATAAAACCCCAGATCGCATTGCTTTACTAGCTACTTCCTTGAACTGTTTTTAAAAGAAAATGTTATCTGTGTGTGATACAAGGAATAGATACAAATACCTCCAAAGGAAACAAAATGTAGCTGTTATCAAAAGTGGACCATATCCAATATGTTTTATTTAAGAACAACTTTAAAAACATTTTATGAATATTTGCATATACCCATGGAAACAGACCTGTGTGTAAAAATACATATATACACGTGTATATGTATCTTCTCAAAAAAAATATGATGAGGCTGCCTGCTAGCTCCAGGGACCCACCAGTATTGGAACTGCAAGCACATGCTATTTCACCCCATTTTTCTGAATGTGTGTTAGGGATCAAATTCATGCACTTGAGCCTGCCTACTAAGTTCTTTATCACCTGAGGCATCTATCAAACTCTGTTTATAAAATTAAGAATATATCTCTCTTAGGTGAGACATACATAGGAAGGAGATATGGATCTACATAGGAAGGAGAAAAAGTCAAGATCTCTTGAGAAAATTGGGAGCATGGGGGTCATGGAAGAGGGTAGAAGGGGAGGGAAGGAAAGGAGAGGAGAAAAATGTATAGCTCAATAAAAACAATAAAAAATAAAAAATTATATCTCTTAGGAAATGAGTAATGAAACTAACTTTATTTATTGCAAATAACATCATTCAGAGTAAACTAGAGAATTTTCTTGACTGAGATATAGAAATACCATGTATTTATATCAATGCCGCTTTGTACTAGAGCCTGAACCAGCACAGTAGTAATGCAAGGGAGAAAAAAGACAAGGATTAACAAAGAAGAAATGTCACTTTCATAATTTATAGGCACAGGATTTTGTAACTATTATCAAAAGTAGAACATATTCAATATAATTTCTATTTAAGAACAACTTTAAAAACGTTTATGCATATTCACATATACCCATGTATACAGATTTGTGTGTACAGATACATGTATAGAGGTATATATGTAACTTTTCAAAAAAATATGATGAGACTGCCTGCTAGTTCCAGGGACCCTCCAGTACTGAATAGAAAATTTGTAGAATTAGCAAATGAACTTATAAAGATCAATGAACATAAAATCAATATGTCATGCACGTAAATTAAGAAAAACTAAGAAAGTCTCTAAGTTCACAAAGATCATGTTTTTCAAAGTAGAAACAAAGACTTTACTTGAAGTCCACATACCACATTAATTGCTTTACTGCAATTCCACACCCTAGTCCCCGCTCCCTGTCTAGGAAGACAGGAGACATTAAGACATTCCAAGATATTGCTGGCTGCAAAGCCCACCCATGGTCATTGAGGAGAACAAGTAAGGCAGGGAAAGCATCACTTCTCTAGCTTGGGCAGCTGGGTGACCTAAGGCCTCCTCCACCTGCCGCAAGTAGGGGATCAATGATAGCAGCCAGATTCATTTACAGTGACCCCCAAACCAGCAATGGAAAATGTTGACTATGGTCTGCCACAAGAGAAGCAAGAATGATTAGAAAGAGAGTTCATGTGCCCTGGCTTCATGCTTACTGAATGTCACATCTGCATTCTAAAAGTGTGCTACAAATGAGGCCATGCACAGAATTAGTGACACTGACAATACTGAACGCAGTAAGTATTTATCATTTGGTAGTAACTTGAATCTTTTCATACTCAGTGTTCACAGTACACTGTTGAATATATTTTCTTTAAGTCCTACAAGTATTTATAAAAACTATAGTATCTCACATAGGATGGCATGTGTATGTGCTAATAGTATTTTGTTTCACATTAATATTTAAACCCTTAGAGCCTTTATTCAGCAATTCTCTTTTCTCCTCCTTCTTCCATTTCCCCCACTCTACTCTCAACGTCTTCTTCATCATCTCCTTGACACACAAATGAAACATTGGACCTGTTCCATTTCAGCCTGCATTTATATATGCTTTGGTGGCTTTATAAGTACTAACAGTCAGAGAGAGAACACACCACAGTGGTGGCAGCAGTGGTGTTAAGGCAATCTGTGGGCTTTGACCTGCTGCCTGCAACCATTCCAGACCCCCACGATCACCACCCTTCCAAGACTCTTTCACACATTTCCTGATCAACATCTGTGTTTTTTTCCCCTTGAGACGATTTCACTAATTCTGTTTTTTTTTTCCAAATTAGTCATTCACTTCCTAAATCCAAGCAGCCTAAATATCACTTTTCCTTTGTATATTGTTCTAATATCACTGGGTATAATTTAGGATTTATAAACAAGCTTCCACAGATTTCTATACTTCATAAAATATATCTATGATCCTGAAATTACATTAATACTAGTCCAAGATCTTTCACAAGGAATCTAAACAGCTATTTGGGAAAAAATGGATTTTTCACCCACAAATTCACTATGTGGCCAGTGTTGTTAAACTTTCCCCAACTCAATATGACAGAGCCATCCCTATCATGAAATCAGAACAGCTGTTATTACCTTCATGAAATTCCTACAAGACTGACTTTTGGACATTCTCTCATAAAGGGTAAGAGGGTCATTAGACCCTCATCTCAACATCCAGAAACTAACCCGCCTAACCCAACTTTATATAATCCTGTCCCAATTGCTGTGATCTCTAGAAGCACTAGAGAATAAAATGGTGAACATTCAGCTGAGGAAGGCACTCCACGTCTGCAACCTTCTGAGGTCATCATACATGCTGAGGTGAGTTTTTCAGTTATTCAGCTACTAGGGATTATCTAGCTCCTGTAGGTACCTCCTTACACATGTTTTTTTATAATTTTCAATGTCTCACTGGTTCACCAAACAAGGCTTAGATGAAACAATTTCGTCAGAATATCCTTAGCACCCTATCTGGAGTCAACAGATATTTGTTCACGTCTCTCCAGGAAAACTCCCACAACAACCAGGCAATCTGGGCTTCACTGCATGCACTGGAATAGGGAGTGAAGAGGGTAGAAAGTAAACAGGCTATAAATTATCCATCTGGAGATTTTAATTTCACTCCTTCTCATCAAACCTGTCATTCAGTGTCGGAGAGCTCTCACTACTACAGTTCCAGCTTCTGTTTATTGCTCAGGAAAATTAGCAGACACGTTTTAGAGTATGAAGAGACATGACACACAGCAAGGAAGGATGGCTAATAATTTGTTTCCTCTGAAGGGAACAGACTACTCAGAAAGCCAGGACATAAAAAGCTTCTAGTGCTTGACTTTTCCAAGGAAACCACAAAACAGCAGTCTATGAAAACCTCAAGAGCCATGTGTAGATATATCTACATCTTGCACTATGAAACCTGAGTCCCCAGGTCTGTGACTTACCTCCACTAGCTTGTTGGCGTGTTCACGGAAAACTTGGGCATATTCCTTCACTTCCTTTTCGTTCCCACTCTTTGCAGCCTCAATGAGAACCAGCAAAGGGACGTTGGTTTCCAAAAAAGAATCTGATATGTGATCCATCACGGCTTTCCGAAGCTACAGATAGAAACAAAAGCAAAAGGACATTAAGGAATAAAATTGTCAGACTTTTCCTAAACCACTGTCAAGCTTTCATTATGATGTAAACAATAGGGATAATTAGTTTTGACTGACAACTTGACACAACTTAGAATCTGCTGAGAAAATTTTCTCAATGAGCGATTGCCTAGATCAGCTTGGCTTGTGGGTATATATGGAGGGAATTATTTGATTTTGTTCACTAATATTGGGGAACCAAGCTACCAAAGGCAGCACTATTTCCCTGACATGAAATTCTGGGCTATACAAACGTGGAGGAAGGGATGTTGAGCACTAAGAACCATGCACGAATTCAAACTCTCTCTGCTATTGATAGTGGATGAGACTGTGTGCTTTAAGTTCCTCTTGCCCTGACTTCCCCATAGTAATCGAATCTAGTTTGGAATTATAAGTCAAATAAACCCTTCCTTCCCCCAGTTGTTTTTTATCTAGATAATGATCACAGCAACCGAATTGAAACTAGGTCAATATCAGTTTAACTCTGTTTTGAATTTTCTCTTATCACATCAAAGGAAAAAAAAAGGTAGATGGATATAAGTCTGCCTAGGAACTATATGTAATATACATCTTGAAAATTACATAAATAGACTATAGCTCAAAACACTGATAAAAGATCAGTTCTCATCTTTCACTGAATTATTTGTTTGGCTCTACAAACTCTGAGTCCTGGTAAATTTTAAGAGCTCAGGTTCTTCAGCAGTGGAGATGCCTGGGTACCAACCAGTCATTAGGGAGAAATGCAAATAGAGTGCTGAGCCTTGATATCACCCCTGAACCTTTCTCACTGTGTAACCTCCTGACCTCTTCACATCCAGTGTTTGTGCTTTTCAGAGGGAAAACAGGGAACATCTGACAGCCATAAAAATATTCCAGCCCACGTGCTGTGGTGATGCAGTTTCTATGTTCCAGGAAGTAAAAAAATACTTAGACTGATATTTCAAGATAAGAATAAACAAACCTGAATCTTCTAAAAATGCATAATTACACACCATTCCCACACTATTAAAATAAGTGGGGCAGCTGCATGAAAACAAAATAAAACTATCCCTGCACAATCACCTTGCTTGTACTTTGTTCATAATCATCTGAATATATAAAGCCTACAAATAAAAATAAACAGAAGGGAAGATAGTAAATAATCTGTACATTTCCCAAATCTGTCCTGGAGGCTGTGGGGGAATCTTCGACAATGTGACACACTCAGTTGTGACTGGACAGAACTAGTGGTTGGGCACTCATGACAGCAAAGGTTGCATGTGTATATATGTAAGTTTGTTTAGCTTTCTTCTGAATTGCTTTGACATTTCTTCTTGTAACTGGGCATGAAACAGAAACAGAAAAAGAAGACCTGAATGAGGACTTACAGGAAACATTTCAAATTAACTTGCCATGGTTGCTTCAAGGGCATTGATTAGTGTAGAGAAGAAATGAGTAGAAATATAATAAAAAATAACTTGACAGGGACAAGAGAGCCAAATATAAGTCTATATAAGGGATAAGTTGGAGGAAAATGAGAAAGGTTATCTCACCAATGAAGCCACCACATCTTTGATACCCACAAAAGGTAGCTGAAGAAGGAACTCTGTGAAGCTAGGAAAGCCAACTGTATTAACTCTTCCTGAATTCACAGGAAGAATTTTCTTCCAGAACTGAGCAAAGTTAAACATTACAGAAAGCCTTAAGGAGTAGTTTGTTCCTGTACACATTTGAACTATACCAGAACAATATGCCTATACAACAGATAAAAATGGTAACCTTGAAAACAAGTAACATACCATTACAAATTAGATAAAGGACTTCATAGAAAAATACAAGATAAGAAATAATAATACAAACTGTTGTAAGAACAACAATGAACTTGACATCTTGAGTCATATTTGTGATCCCAGTACTTGTGAAGTTGAGATAGGACAATTACCACTAACTTGAGTCTACCCTAAGCTCAATCGGAGGCCTAGGCCAGTCTGTGCTACAGAGTAAGAACATCTCTAAAAAGCAAAATTTGAAAAATGGCTCAGTGATTTCAGAGAATTTGCTGCTCTTGCAGAGGACGAGAAGTCAGTGCTGAGTATCCTTGTTGTTTAAGCCACAGCCCCCTTAACTACAGCTCCTGGACATCCCTATAGACTTGGAAGGTTATGGAAAAAGAACTGAAGACAAGCAGGTGGAGAGCACATCAAACTAACCTGTCATAGCTTCTGGCAGAGCAGTGCTTCACACAGGAAAGGGAAAGGTAGGGATTTAATAACATGAACTTGACAGGAACAAGAAAGACAACAGAGGAAAAAAAATCAATAGAAGGGACTGATGTTCATGGGTACCCACACACAGGTATGCATGCGCACACACACTTGCATACAAATAAAATAAATCTTTAAAAATAAAGAAACTAAGAATTCTATTTTAAAATTTAAAAATAATGTTTCAAATAGTCAATTTTAAAATGACTGAAACAAAATGAGTAAATACCATAGCAAGTGCCTTAAAAGGGACAAAGAAGAGAAGAAAAAAAGTAAAATATTAGCAAGAGCTTACAAGGGATGTGAAAAAAGATGATAAGTCAAAATAGGAAAAGAAATTTAATACATGGCTTCCAGGCATCCCTGAAGTCAGAAATCCAAAGCCATTGTAACTACTTATACCACGACTGATGAAACGGGGGAAATTCCAGCAGACACGGAAGAGGTGTTCATACACCGAACTCCACCTTCTCCTATGCCCCACCACCACATAAAAAGATCATCATCAACAAAATCTAACCTTGTATCGCAGTGTGTACCTATAATCTCAGTCACTGAAGACAGGCATGAGTTTAAGGCCCGAGGGAAAAAGGAAAATGGGAAAATAAAAGCAAGTAAGGTAGGTGAGTGCATGAAAACTCAGGAACTCAAGCATGAGCAGAAAAAGAGAAAAGGTGGGAAAATGTGTAAATTCCAACAAAAATCCCCGTTAGGTGAGAGGACAAGTCTAGAATCTATGAACCAAAGCAGGAATGGCTATCATGTGCTATATCCGACACGATTAGTCAGTTTCAGCGCACTTTTATGCTGAGCTCAATTCTGCTTCCTAATCTTCCTTAGCACAGTGCTCTAGGCAGCTAGTACTCATCAACCCTGCTTTTCCTACAGGACGAAAGCCTGCTCTGCTTGATAGGCATCCTTCAAATGGAAGCTTTCTTTGAGTATAATTAGATAACGTGTCTAAAAAATCCACCATCATCTTGAAATTCACACATAAAAGTGAACAACGATTCTAGGCTGGGATGATGATATTTAATAAAGATCAGGCAACTTAACATTTATCCCATCATTTAACATGTGTAGAACAATCATATGACTAATTGAAGTATTAATTTTTTAATATTATAATGAAAGTCATGGCCAACAAGGTCAAAGTTGGGTATAAAGTGTGATTCAAATAGGGACAAAAATCTGAAGGCTTAATATTTTTCCTTGAATGTAGCTGCCCCAGGCTTTTCATGATTACTGACATATTTTACCACAGTTCCTTAAGCTTTGTGCTATAATTATCATTAAAAATGAAAGATCAAAGCAACAAAGTGTCTGGGCCAGCAGCCATCCAGCCTTGAAGGCTTGACAAAAATTGAGCCCCATTAAGTCAGGCAAATTTTAGCCAGTGTGAAGGTCAGTCCTGGTAATTATTCAATGCAATAATCCACCCAAAGTCACTTTAATAACTCAAGGTGTATCAAGTGCACAGGATCCCATGATATTAAAGGCGCTGGTCCAGTATGGGATGGCACAAGTGAACAGGGCATATCCATGGACCCAAAGGAAAAACATTAAAAATAATCAACACATTTTCCATACTTGTATTCTTTTAAGAAAAAATATAAAATTCTGTGGTTCTCATCTTGATGATACCACAAAGCAAAATTATTTTAATTGGGACATATGTACATTCTCATGGAATGAAGTACAGAAAGAAGAAGGAGGAGGAGGAGGAGGAAGAGGAGGAGAAGGATGGAGAAGAAAGAGGAAAGAAGAAGGAGGAGGAGGAGGAGGAGGAGAGTTCATTAGGCCTTGTTTTTCCTCCTCCTAATGCATCAATTCCTTGTGAAATTGAGGCTGTGTTGGCCCAGTTAAACACAGTACAGCCATCATTTTGTGTACTACCTATGTACAAACTCCTTGATGGAGTTTCACCAGATAGATCCACAGTCTCTGCCCTCCAGGACTGCCAAAGCAGTCAGGATAAAAGTCTCTCTGGTGGAATAAAAAGTACTAAGAGAAACTCTGATAAATGTAGTCATTTATTAAACTATAATGACCCTATTATGACTTTTCTACATAACCCTAAAGCATAGTACCTGGCCTCCAAGACACTTATTTGGCCATGTGGCCTAGATTCAATGAGAATCTACATGATGCTGCCATGTTGGGGTTTTAGAGGCCCTCTTTCCATTTGGTTTCCAGGTCTTGGTTTTTTGTTCTTCTCTTTAGAAGGAAATGATTAGGCTATTCTCCTTTGATGGTTTGTCAAATTAATTAGATATGGAATTGACTAAGAGATAAGTTGCTGTGTGTATCGGTAAGTGATTATCTTGGTTATGTTAACTGATATGGAAAGATCCAACTTAATTATCAAAGGGACCATTGCTTTGGTAGGATGTAGTGGACTGTGTAAAATTAAGGCACTTGATTATCATCTGCAGGAGAGGGATGGAAAACTTGTTGAATCATAGATACAAAACTTGGGAATAATAGATCAAGTCAGAGCCACTAAGAACCAAGGTCAGTCACAGGAAAAGGCAAACAAATTTTTGAGGAACAACTGCCGTCTTTTATGCCTTCTGGGTGCTATTTCAATACAGTGCAGTCACATTAACAGATTTATCATGCATGTATTTTCTGAAAGTAAGTTTTAGTGGTCGTTGAGTGAACTTTGGGGAGGTAAAAAGAAATCTGGAAATAGTCTTTTGATTGGCTATCAGACCAGTTTTGGTGGCATTTCAATGTAGCCTTATTTCTGAAAATGTGCTATCTTCCATTCTATAGTCATGAATCCTATTTAAAAATATCAAGGCTATAATTACTTATTTGTATAGGTTAAAAATCATCTTTAGTTAAAAAGTTGTGCCAATGAGAGCTGTTCCAGAAGGACAGGAGCAGGTGTTTGGTTCCATCTGTTGATTTCATTTTCAGCCCCAGCACACACAGGTCTGAGTCAAAGTCCTCTTTTTCCTACATGATGGGCAAGGCTAATTGCTTTCATGAGAAGAGACAATAAAAGGTTGCCTCAGGGTTCAGGAGAGCGATTATTGAAGGTCTCCAGATGGCTTCAGTCCAGCAGGTGCAGCATCTTGACTTGGTGGCAGAAAAATAATAGCAGAAAACTGAGCCCACAACTGCTAAGTTCAAGATAAAGGACCCAAGGAAAGGTTATGGGATTAGATGGTATACACAGAAAGTGTTGACTTTAGCAGTGGGACATGAAGAAGAGTTAGTGAAGGCATGGCAGGAAGAGACAGAGTGAATATTTATATTTATAATAATAATCTCTTTCTAGGGATTATTGGTGTCACTATTCTAAAGAGTAATAAACCTCATTTATTTTTCACCCAAAGAGTTGGCTATGGGGTGTGGAGATGACTCAGTGCATGAAAGCATTTGCTGTACAAGCTTGAGAGCCTGAGAGTTAACCACAGTATCCATGTAAAAAGCTGGGTAGGGTGGCAAAGTTTCATGGTTGTATGGTTTTGTGTATCTGTACCCCAGCATTGGAGGATAGTGACAAGCAGACCCCAGGAACTCAGCATAGTTGAGACAGTGAGCTTTAAGTTCAGCTGGAAAGCCTATCTGAAGATAATGAGATTGATCTAGAATGGTAGAAGACTCCACAGATTCTGCTCAGACTTGTACATGCATGTGCATGGGTGCATGCAAATACATACAGACACACACACACACAAACAGACACACACATGCATATACACATGCACACTTGGTACCAGTTTCTCTACTTCATAGGTAAAGAAATTGAGGCAAAAGACTAAAGTGGCTCATTCACATCACATAACTATTAAGTGGCAGAGGCGTGGTATGCTTTAAGGACTTTTGGCCTCAGAGTTCATATTTTAAACTAATAGTAAGTACACCCCCTCCCATGTCTATTTTGTGCCAACTTAGCATATTTTTTTAGCTAAAGCATGGCTTTTGAAAATTGCCCTGTATAAATTTCTAGGAACAAATTCTTATTGGGAGGTAAGTTAAGTAAAAAGATGATTCTGCTAGCTTCCTTTCTATGCACCTCTGAGATGGTAAAACTAAAATGAAGAAAACTTTCATGAGGATAAATAGGCAGACAAATCCACTGAAAGGTGGATAATATTGGGGGTGGGATGTTAGGGACCTTCCTCAACCCCAAGAAAGAAATGAGTCCTTAGGACTCCTCTACTCCAAAGAAAAGAAATCTTCTGGAAAGTCACATTAACTTTCAGACTTGCTGAGACTTTAGGAGTTTGGAAAATAATACAGGACTCATAACCTAAAAGGTGTTTACTGAAGTCTACCTAGTCTGTGCAGTGAAATCATGTATCAAAGAAATAGATGATAGATGACAGATAGGTAGATAGATAGATAGATAATAGATAGATAGATAGATAGATAGATAGA
>LOEQ01011802.1:61342-76262 GCA_001685075.1 Bramus lutescens
CATACATACATACATACATACATACATACATACATACATGCATACATGCATACATATATAGACAGACAGATGTTTTTTAAAATTGGAACATCTGAAGTAACAAGGAATGTGTATTGTGACACACATTTTTGTTTTTCCTTTATTTGTTTTAGTACTGGTCTCAGTACATAACCCAAATTGCCCTCAAATTCAACAACCCTCCCTGATTGGTCTTCCTGGTCCTAGGATTCCAGGTAGGGCCAGCCTCAGCACCACTTTGGTGAAATCAAAATCCCCCACAATGGAGCACACTGCTTACTCTTTAGGTTAATGTGTAAAGTAAGCCGAGGAACAAAAACTTCTAGTTAAAATGCTCACAGCAGCACTTGCTACATGTACCATTTAGGAATAGTACCCGCACTCCTGTCTAAAACAGGAGCAAGTACTAGAGGTTCACCAAACACACACCGTCTACACTGTGTTTTGGATTCACTGACTGCTCTGTTCAATTCCCCTTCCCACCTCACCTCAACTGCAGGAATTAGAAGAACAGAGCAACTCAGCCGTTGAAGCCCCACTTTATAAAGTTTTCCTAGCCATGCATATGCAAACCCCTCTCCTCTCAGCAGCATATGCTATTAGAGTAAAAACCATGGGTCAGGATGCTGGATTTTTCTGCAGATCAAGACTAGCTAGAGAGAGAAGAGCGAAGCCAAGCTGGCGTCCCTCTAGATATGAGACATTTACCTTCTACAGGATCACAAGAAAAAGCTAAACCACCTGATGGAGTGGGCAGCACTTGCTAAGGACTTGCCTATAGTGATATTTCATTTATATTTATAAATGAAGGTTACCTGAAGACAAAACTAAGCCACTAGAGGTCAGACAGTGGTATCACACACCTCTAATCCCAGGATTTGGGAGATAGAGGCAGATGGATCTCTGTGAGTTCAAAGCCACTTTTGGCTAAACAAGATCAATGCAGAAACAGATCCAGGTGACTCACACCTTCAATCCCAATACTAGGGAGTCACACACCTCTAATCCCAGCACTAGAGAGATATATAAAATGGGATGAGACAGGAATTCGTTCTCCCTCAGTCTGAGTATTTCTTAGAGGTAAGAGCTCTCTAGTGACTTAGTTTTACCTTCTGGTCTTCAGGCAAGCTTTATACATAAAATATAAATAAAATATCACTATACTTTCATACACCGTATCTAAAAAGCTATTTCCAGTTGATCTGATCACATACCCTAGACTTGGAGATAGCATATGTGTGGTGGATTACAAGGGTATGTGTCTGCAATCTAGCACTCCTGATCCTGAGGCAGGAAGATTGCCAGTTCAAGGTTGGTCTGTGCTACATAGTGTTGGAGCCAACAAGACTGTACAGTAAATGTACAGCTGACAGATTCATAAAGGCAGATCCACAGGTACAACTTATGGGGCACCCATTTTGCAGGGCTACAGGAACACTTGTCTTTTAGAAAAGTCACTGTCATGTCTGTGAGAAACTTGTGAAGTCATAATTCTTCCCTTCAAAATGGGATTTATTTCATTCAGTGCAGTTTCTGCAGGGCACAAGAATGACCTTGCTGCATTCCCCCACACCACAAGGCCTTAGAGCCACAACATTTATTCTTTGTTCTAATAGTCAAATTTGCATAGAGTCAATCCCACAAAAGTACCCACTAATAGACCACATAGAAGGTTCTATAGAAGACAAGCACTGAGGAAGAAGGCAGCATGCCTCACCTTGGCTAACAAAAAAATTGGGGTGTCCCCAAAGCTGGTTATCACAAAAGTCATTAGATGAGGAGAATGAGTGAATCCAGGATTCACGGATATTTATCTAATGGTTTGGGATCTGAGGTACTTCCCCTTGAATATATTTCCTGGGTGGTGTCACCTGTTCTGGAGCACAGCTTTGTCATGTTCTACCTGCCCTTTTTTGTAACTTTGATATGCATATTATCTTTGTCCTCGCCTATGGAATTTTCTAACTATGTCTGTAAAAACTAGAAACATCATGGAGATTACCCCGTTCTTCCTCTCCTTATTCTTCCCCTTGCTCTCCTTCCTTTTTCTTCTCCTTATTCTTTTCTTCTTCATCTTCTCCTTGATACTTCACCTTCTACTTCTTCCCCATACTCTCCTTCCTCTTTCTTTTCTTTATTCTTCTCATTCTCCTTCTTCTCCTTGCTATTTCTTCTTCACTTCTCCTTACTCTCTTTCTTTCTTTCCCTTATTCTTCTTCTCTGTGCCCCTTCACTTCACTTTTGCCCCTCGCACAAAAAATAAAGAACATGTGGAGGTAACATATTTTGCTTGATCTTTTTACCCTTTTTCATCCTCATCTGCTATAGACAACCAATTCTGAGCCTTGAGGAGGTACTGAGGCTGGTACTCAAGGTCCCCGATAATATAGTAAGAGCTTGTGTCAAAAAACAAAAAGTATTTGTTGTGCTAATGTTTAGGAATCATTTACCATAGTTTTCCCAATGAAAGAGTGGCTAGAACACCTGTTTCTTAATGAAGAGTTCCTCCCACGTGACCTGTGTCTATGATATTGAAACCTCATATCTATCCTGCTCTGTTCTTACCCTTTATCATTCTGGTCTCTGGTGCTTAGCTATGCCTGTATTACTTATTTTTCTATTCCACATCTCTTTTATTGCATGCTCATTTCTGATCTCTATGCTTCCACAGTGAGCTAAGATTCTGACCTAAGGACCAAATTCCTGGGGATTCTTAGCTGTGACAGGGTCTCAGCACAATATCACAATCTTTATCATTCAGAAGGAATCATGGAGCCAGCGTGTCTTGTTGCTGTAGCCTTAGACATCTATCTCTATAGGAAGAAAAATACACTTAGATCCAGAAATAGTTTTCAAATGTTTCTTGACAATGAACCTAAAAATAATTGGCCCCCCCTAAGGGAGATGTGAGAAAAAGAACTGAATGCTTTAACATTCCTGTTTACTGTAAATGCTTTGGAATGTCTGTAATTCACAAATCAAAAAGCTAGGCACCTAAACTGAATAGCACCTTTTCAAGAGGTTATAGTGAGTCATCCTGCTAAACCCAGGGGAGGAAGTAGGAAAGAACCAGCTTTTGACGTCCAACACAGATTTCTTATTTTCTGTCTATAGTTTTCTGTCACCACAAACCCTCCTGTGGTGGAGGTGCTGTTGAAAACCATAGGGCAGCTGGGCCTAGTAGCATAGGCCCCTATCCCAGTTGTACTGGAGACAAAAGTTGGGTGATCAAAAGTTCAAGGGCAGCCTAGGTTACACAGGAAGTTCAAAGTCAGTCTGGGTAACTACCTGGGATTCCACCCTTAAATAAAAAGTAGTAATAGTAACAGTAATAATAGTAATAGTAATAGCAATTATAGTGATATTTTATTCATGTTTTATAACTAAAACTTGCCTAAAGACCAGAAGGTAAAACTAAACAACTAGGTTGCTCTTACCTCTAAGAAATGCTCAGACTGAAAGAGAACTAGGTCCTGTTGTATCCTGGTTATATTCCTCTCCAGTGCTGGGATTAAAGGTGTGCATCTCCTTAGTACTTGGATTGAAGGTGTGTGCCACCACCACCTGGACCTGTTTCTGCATTGATCTTGTGTTGCCCAGGGTGACCTTGAACTCACAGAGATCCATTTTCTTCTGCCTTCCAAATCCTTGGATTAAAGGTGTGTGACACCACTGCTTGACTTCTTGTGGCTTAGTTTTACCTTCTGGTGTTTAGGCAAGCTTTGTTTATAAAACATATATAAAATGTCACTATAAGTAATAATAATAATAATGGGCCTGGGGGCTCTGGGTTTAACCTCCAGTATTGAAAAAAAANCCCGCCTCCTCAGAGAAGACTACTATATGGGTTGTCCACTTGCATGTGTTTCTTCTATAGAGAACTGGGATGGGATAAAGCTTATGAGCAAGGTGACGGTGACAGTCAGACTGCTGCTTGAGCTGGAAATACCACACACACTCCATGTATCTATGTGCTAATTTGCTCTGTGTCCTCATCTGTAGAGTGGACATACATAGTGACCATCTTTTCAGCTCACTCATCTAGTTTCAGAACTAAATGTGGTCAGTTCATGGAATGATCCAGCACATCATAAAGTCTGTCCATGGGTCAGCTAAGTTGGATTACATTCTACAGACAGTGACTTTGCAAACTACCAGTGATGATGGCCCACTGTCAGCCCAAGGTCTTCTCTCGGGAAGCGCTCCAATAGAGGCAGTTAGAAAACTCTATCAAAATTGTAGGGTCTTCAGAGATAAGTGAACCCTCTAACACATGTGATGCGTTTGCTTTTGGAGCTCTTACCTTTTGGTGCTCTTCTTTGCTGTCTTAATCCCCCCCATGAAGTAAATATATCAATATGAAAGCATCCCATACATGAATCAGTGTTACTAAAAAATAGTTTCATTGTAACAGTAAAATTGAGGCTTTTATCAAGTTGAACCCCACTGCACTGTACTGTGAGGCTCATGAGGGTGGAAGCCTAGAAGTCGGCCCTTGAGAAGGGTGAGGAGCTAAAGGCACTTTCTGCCAAGCCTCACACCTTAGTTTGATCCCTGAGAGCCAGATGGGGGAAGTAAAGATCTGAACCTTGTAAGCTGGTCTCTAAACCAAGAAGGAACCTAATGATAAAAATTAAGTTCCTAATTGGTTTGATGGATGAGGATGACTAGATTAGCCATTAATAGTATGGTTGCTACTTATTAGGGAAATCTTGGATCCTAATTTGTATATCAATTTTGAGTAAAAGACTAGTAAAAAGATCAAAATGATCTCCAGAATGAAGTAGGGTCCTTGTATACCTAGGACAGATTGAAAGGTGCTCACAGGTTGTGTATTAAAGAACAACAGATAGGTGCAGCCGTCAGACAGTCACCGACTATATCCCGTGTGAGTGAAGGGTGGACTTTGAGGCATCTATGTACCCAGACATGCAGAGAGCCGAAAGCATTGCTTCGAGACTGGTTCCAGAATCACAGCTGGGATAACCGCCTAGACGTGGGACCCACTATGCCCACAGCTCTAAAATTAGAGCATACTGCTCCGAGTTGACAGTCGTTGTTCCATAAATCTATGTTTTTCAGCCCATACAAAGCACTCCTAAGAGAATTCTGTTCTACTACTGCCCACTGTCACAGGTTTTAAATGGCAAGATGAATTTACGCCAGTCAGTTTAAGGTGGCATCCTTGTGTTCCTATGACCTTTCCACAGTGTGTGACTCAACTCCATTCGGAAATGAAGCCTCAAGAGAAGATTCCTATTTGCTTGAAAGTTCAACTTCAAAAAAGATCTATTTTATTGAAGACTTTCGATTTTTTTAAGGGTCTACAAATCTAACTCCATGTCCCTAATTAGGGACATCTAAGATAAGGATTGTGATTGACTTTATTTGTTTTAATTTAGTAAGTTTAACTTTGGAAGGTTCCAGGGTCACCCTTTTAAAGGGCTCTTCCCAAGGGCTGAGAGGAAGTACAAGAGACTAAAAAGTGGGAAGCCACATAAGTTGATACAAGTCTCACTGTTAACTACAACCTTTTATTTCCTCTTTTTCTCTCTATCAGATTTGACTTCTCTAAAAACCAAGGTGTGACAGAGCAAGACATTGCAGAGTTTCCTCTATCTTGCATTTTTGCAGAGGCCCTTTCAGGATTAACTTGAATTTAATCTCCTTGATAGAGAGTCCTGTGGAAAATTACCTAACTCTGTCCTACAAGACCTGAGGCCAAGATACCCTACCTAACTTATCTTAGCTTCTGTTAAACTGCCTGCAAGTCCAAACCTCCCCTTGCAGCCCCAGAGCAAGATATCAGAATGTGGTTTTTACTTTTAGAAGCCACTCAGTCTAAATGCTCAGGGCTGCACTTGGGTCTGAAATAGTACAGTGTAGTCCCAAGTGGCTGGAATGAAGACTTTTAATTGGCTGTAATCTCTGCCTGTGTAGTCATCTCCAGTGTGCTCCCTATAACAAGGAATGCAGAATGCACGTGTCCATGGACATGGTCCTGGGTCATTGGGGGATCTCCTTTATAATCTGTTATCAGGCAGGTTTATCTGCCATGGGAAGCACCTCATGAGCAGAAAATATTCATACAGACACTGTTACATTTGACAGTCTTCAGTACCAAGGAAAATGGTCTTCAATCCTATTAACTAACTGCCTAAATCTTTTTTTTTAATTTTTAAGATGTATTTCATTTTCTTTGGGTTTATGTGTGTTTGGCTGTGTGAGTGTGCACCACACATACACAGGTAGGTGCCCATGAAGAGCAGAAAAGGGTATCAGATCCCCTGGAGCATGAGTTACAGGGGTTTGGGTGTGGCCTGACATGGATACTGGAAATAGCTGCAAGCCTTCTTCACTGCTGAGCCAGACCTCTAGCCCCTCACTGCCCAATCTAAGGGGCGGGGGAGCTCAGCTGAGCCAGGCAAATTAGTCACTGCATATTCCATCCAAACTGAGTTTCAATTTAGATCAGTGAATGTTTTGTGCCATACAGGTAAACGTGGAGAGACAGAAAGGATGGGAAGACAAAAATATCCCAACATATGGGTAGCCACGGAACTGACAGATGGGGACCATTTTAGTCCAAGAAAGACAGATTAAGAAAGAGAAAGGTGTTTGAACCAAATCCACAGATGTGGTGGGGTATTATGCTATTACTGTTATGTCTTAATACCATGAAACAATCCTGTTATCCTCATTCCTGTAAATGTGAGGGAAGCAAAAACTGACAGGCATAGAAACAATGCTGCTTTGCCTACCACCCTGAATGCAGCTCTCCAGGAGGCTTATTTCAGAGTCGTTCAAATTCTACCATTCTCTTCTGCTAAAAGACAACTCTGGAAATTCCTTTACTACCTCTTCTTAATAAAATGGTGGTGGGGTGGTGGAGGGGGTAGGGAGAGGAGACAACCTCTAGGTCTCTAAGTAAAGACAACTAAAGAGCTGGCTCCTGGATGTAAAACCAATTCCCTATTGGAGCCAATAAAGCAGGGAGGTAGGAGCACATGTTGATAGCTTGCTCCCAAGGCTAAGAAAAGGCAACCCCTGGAGATGCTGTCCATGCTTCTAAAATCTGATTACTATCCCTTGGGACCTCTGGCACAGGAAATGAATGAATACTTTCCTTGAATTCACACAATTTTATGTAGCTCAAAGAGAGCCTCCAGACTGAGTTTGTCTCCTCACCTCATATGAAGAGAAGATCAAGAAATGGTGACTCCAGAGCCAGGCTTAATGACTGACACCTATAATCTTAACACTCAGAAGCTGACAGAAGAGGATTGCTGGGACTTCAGAGCTAGCCTGGGCTATGAGTGAAACTGTCTCAAAGCAAGAGAGAAGAGGGGTGGGCACCAAATAGGTATCTAAAGTCATGTGACAACCTTAGAGACAGAGTTGAGACATCTGTTATGCTCCAACTTTTTTTTTAAATTAACTTTCTAGTTCCTATTAGCCACATCATCTCATATCAGATAGGACATGGAGAGCTGATCTTAGAGCACAAGTTAGGCAGAACTGCCCATCTCTCTTTGGTATTACTAACACAAAATGGGACAATCTTTTTTGTGCCTTATTTCAAAGAAAAACAACAACCAAAAGGAAATGTTGTCCTTAAAAGATTCTTTTAACTGGCAAATCAAAGTCTTCAGATTCCAGAAGTACAAGTTCTGTCTTGTGGGGGATATTATTTGAAGCATAACTTCTTTCCTGGAACATCCTGGTGACATCCCAAAAGCACTCAAGCAGAACTGTAGTGCTGTGATTTGCATGTAAATGTAAATGTAATGTAAAATGTGTCTCATGATCCTTATGACACTCAGCCATAAAGGGCATGGCTCCATCAAATCCCTCCCCTCAGGGATCAGGGAAACCCTTAGGAGAGGGGGCAGAAAGGGTGTAAGAGCCATAGGAAATGAAAGACATCAGGATAACAAGATCCTCTAAATAAAAATGATCAAAGCTCATAGGAACTCACAGAGCCTGAAGCAGCCAGCAGTGAACCCACACTGGTCTGTTCCAGGTCCTCTGCATTTATATTAATGGTTCAAGATTAGTATTTTTATAGAATTCTTGAGTGTGCAAAAGAGTGGATCTCTGCTTCTTATGCTTTCTCTTGGGCTCTTTTTTTGTTTGTTTGTTTTGTCTACTTCTGATGTATTAGATTTTGCTTCCTCTTATTATATTTTATTTTGTTTTATTATTATTATCTCTTAGAAATCTATTTGTTTTTAATGAAGAACAGAAACGGGGTTTTTGTAGAAAGGAGGACAGGGGAAAAGGGTCTGGGAGGAGTAGAGGGAGGGGAAATAGATACAGTATGTGAGGGGGGAATATAGTTTCAAGAAAACGGACGAAAAATATATCACTCCCAGACCCAATTGCTTCTATGCTTGATCCTCAGCAGCTGATGCTGTTCTCACGTGTTATATATAAATCCTTAGGAAGTGGCCACTTGGTTGAGAAAATGAGTCTCTATGGGGGGGTGCAGTTTTAAGTTCTCAGCCCACTCTTCTTTCTATGCCCTCTCTGCTTCCTGATCCATTTAGACATAATCAAGCAGCTTTACCCTCCAAAATCTTTACCTCTGTACCATGACTCACTATGTACCTTCCAAACAGAAGCCAAAATAAATGTCTCCTCTTTTAAATTCCTCCCTGCAAAGCAGTTGGTCCTAGCAACTACTTTAGTTGAGAAGAGAAACCAGTGCAGCAGCTGGGTTCTGATTTCAAGCACATCTAGGACTCTCCACAGCCATGCCTGCCTCGGCTCCTTGATGATCCTAACTCTGCTTGGTGTGCCCCAGAGGAACGGTAGCTGCAGCTGCACCAATCTAGTCTTTCTGCAGTTGTAGAATGCGCGGCAGGTGCTGCCTTCGGCAGTAGTTACTTCTAGTTCACTAACGCAATCAGATTAGTGATGAAGACCAGCATATGCGAAAGCCGCCAGAGGGTATAGGATGGCTGTTAGGTGAGACTCAAAGTGTGGGTTTCAGGGAGATAAAAATAAGGGGTATAGTCTCTTCTAGATAGAGCACACTACAAAACAAAGTGGGGTGAATCATGAGAAAATATCAGGATGGTTCCAGTGATGGATGAAACAGAAGATAATCGTACTAAGTGAATTGAGTCAGTCTCAGAAAGAAAAATATCATGCTCTTTCTCATTAGTTGCTCCTAGATTTTATATACATACACAAAATAGTGTGTGTGCATGACAAAGGGGGGAAGTACAAATAAAATTATCTAGGAGGGTAAAGGGGACTGATGAAACTAGCAAGGGGCAAAAAAGGAGATAATAAAAAGGTATAATGGGGAGTGTGCATAACATACAATATTTACACAACAAGCTGGGTTAAAGCACAGTTTTAATCCCAGCCCCAAGGAAGCAGAGGAAACTGAACTCTAAATTTAAGACGAGCCTGCTCTATGTAGTGAGTCCTTAGCCATTCAGAGCCATGTGGTGAGAGCTTATCTCAAAATTATGGAAAAAAAAAACAGTCCACATTCATGCACACTTAAAAATAATTTTAAAAAAATCTTTATTGTGTTTCATGTGTATGGGTATTTTGCCTCTGCGTATGTCTGTGTCACGTGTGTGCCTGGTAACTAGACAGGCCAGAAGTGGGCATCGTCAGCTTCCCCTGAAATCAGAGTTACAGATGGCTCTGCAGCCCTGTAAGTGCTGGGAATTGAGCCTGCGTCCTGCAAGAGCAGTAGGTACTTGTAACCACTATATATCTCTCTAGCGCTGAAGTAACTATTTTTAAATCAAATATTAAATGTACTGCTTAAGATCAGAATGCAGATCCTTAGGATAAGCCTATTTTGAGACATGTGTGTGCACCCTGTGCTCTGCAGTGACTTGTATGGTCTCTTGATACCAATGGATGTCAAGAAATGAGGATTACAAGAGGCCCATAGCCTATCAGAACCTGGCTTTCAATGTTCTCAGAGCATCTCAAGAATTAGTTGAGTCTCCTCATGGGGTCATGATCCCATTGGGTAGCATATCAGAAAGATATTTGCATTACGATTCAAAGCAGTAGCAAAGTTACAGTTAATAAATACCAACAGAATAATTTTATGGCTGGGGGTCACTACAACATGAGGAGCTGCACTATAAGATCATAGCATTAGGAAGGTTGAGAACCACTGCCTTAAATGTGTTCTTTCATTAAAGACAAAAACAAACAAACAAATCCTCAGAAAACCACCTCCATCCCCCAGATATGATCTTCCCTGGGGGAAAAATTTGAGTCATCAGATTAATGATACCAATGGCCATTTAGTCCATGCCACAAACTCTTATTTTGGTTCTGGGCTTCCCCAAAACTAATCTGATAAATATCCCAACTATATCTACAGTGGAATTCACTGGGTCTTAGACTTTAATGAACCCATTGTATTAAGGGTTTTATTTATTATTAAACATTAGCAACCTAGTACATTATTCAATGCCTTAGATATTTTGTAAAAACTCTCATAGATCAATGAAGGCTTCCTGGCATATCTTGATTCAGAAACTAAAAGCCAAATGTACACAGAGAAGAATTCAAGTTCCCACCTGAGAAGATCCTGTCTTCTCAGTGAGAGGCTACCTCTCAGGCTATGAACACCATGAGTCTTGCAGTCAGCTCATATCTTGGCTCAGCACTTTTCTAACTGTTAATAGATTTCTGTCTATGTTTATCTAGATGAGATAACAAACAGTCTTCTGAATGAGTAAGCTCTAAAATGCTACCCTGGAAAGGAGCATTCTGAAAAAATCATCATAAAGTTCTTGTGGCAAAAATAGAAAGGAAACCATACCTGTCTCCTCAGATCTCTTGTTTTCTTGGTCATCTTGTCAATTGCAATGTTGAGAGGATCTCCTTTTTCTTTCCTTCCAGTCTGTTAAGAAGAGAAAAATCACTTCTGGTTTATAAAATTATGTGTCAAGGACATTAAATGTTAAAGACAATTCAAGAAAATATGTAAGTTGCAAAATCCAACCAATTTAAAGCAAACCAAAATATGTTTAAGTATACGATGAACATGGCTGGGTGACTAAAGTTATTTTTCTGAAACAGAAATTAAAATAAGTCAATAGGTTCTCAGGATAGTTATATCCATATCCAACTGTCTTCAAATCCATTTTCTTCCTCTCCTGCCATTTATGGATAAATTACATAATACAAAAAGTGTCTTGCTTTTGATCTCAAAGACAAATGTAATGGGATTTTTATTATGTAAGCATGCTTAAAAAATAGAAGTGTTTCTTAAGAAGAATTCACAGGGCCTAGGAGAAGACTCAGTGGATGAACTACTTGATATGGTACAGCCTGAGAACCAGAGCTGTATCCCATGAACCCACATAAATGGCAGGTCAGTAGAGCAACCCAGCTGTAATTACAGCACTCTGAAAGCAGAGACAGGGAATTCCCTGGAAGACACTGACTAGTGGGTCTAGGGTATCATTGAGTTCTGGGTTCAAGTGAGAGACCCTGCCTGAATTATTAAACTGGAAAACGATAGAGAAAAACTCCTAATACACAGATGTGCAACATACCTGTATACATACACATGCATATGTATACAAGAATATGCATATATGCATGCATACCACAATAAAAAAGAAAAGCTTAAAACAGATTCTCCTTTGTCAAAATTGAAAATTTTATGTCAATATTTCAAAGACCACATTGCAAGTTTTGTAAGAAGATTGGGAAATATACCTTTCTAGAAAATCAAAAACTTCTAATCTCTCTTCTACAAAGCAGGAGAGGTGCAAAACATAGCCATAAGGAGCTCACAGGTTGTAATCATGAGCAAATCTTTCCTTATGTCTCCCACATATAGTTATAGAAGCAAAAATAATAGAGAACAAACAACACTTCAATAAACTATTCACTTAAATTTTTACAAGTTTTGTGTTTTTTCCATTTCCGTGATGGCTATAGAAAGACAAGGAAAGTCAAACAAAGAGAATCAGCATTATTTCTATTTTTAATAAAATTAAATTGGAATTTTTAAAATTTATTTCATTTTTTGTGTGTGGATTTGGGGGAGGCTAGGGTTTCATTATGGCTGCCATGTTTAGGTCAGAAGAAAAGAAGTCGGTTCTTCTACCTTGTGGGTTTCAGGAATCAAACTCAGATCATGAGACGTGACAGCCAGCACCTCTACCTGTGGAGCCATCTTGCCAGCCCTCCACTGTATTGTTTTGCTTTGTTTTTACAGTGACAAGATTCCTATATGAACATTGCAGGTGCGCCATCTTCTACACAAGAGGCGATCATTTTCAAAGAAATGTGTGAAAGCTATTAAATCACTGAAACTTCAGGCTAACACCCTAAAAGTTTCTTATTTATTTGTTTGTTTTCCTAGGGGCAAGTCATCTCTTGCTCCACACCCCATCTGTACAGAATCTCACAAAGCTCCATAGCTGAGCATAAAATGAGTGAGATCCCAGGTGACAACATCCTACTTAACAGATGGTCTGCTTGGAGGAAAGAAATGACCACGTATCAGGCATATAAGGGTCTCTTTTCATGAAAAAGGCAAAAATCCAAAACAAAACAACAGCAAAAACAAAAGAAAAACAACACCTAGATATAGGTAGCCCGTACAGACACAAAAGCATCAGAATTGAAAGCGGCCACTTCTTTTTTTTTTTCTGCAACTTGCTTCATTAAGTCAGTTTTTCTAAACAAATATATGATGCATAGCCTTACATGGTTTTCATTGAAAAGTCAAAACTTGGGGCATATGTGTGCATATTTTTAGTTGTCTAGAACTCTACAAACCCGTCCTTCCCCACTCCCTAAGCTCACACACTGATTCTTTCAGATGTACACATTGAGGTGGTTCGTAGGAAGAGCTTGAAATAAAGAGGCTAACATTTTACAACTTTGAAATATCAGCCCCAAAATAGCTCCAAGAAAACAAAAGCATATGAAGAATTAGAATGGGGTGGTTTAATCTTTCTGAAAAACAAGAATGTGGTCATAATGAACAAGAGTACACCCAGCATCCAGCCTTCCAATACTCAATTGGACACTAGTTCAACAGCCAGTGGCTACTCTTGCTCTTTGATTATTGTGCAAATAGGATGTTTGCCGCAAAAATACAGAGTCCTTTGGAGGGGGAGTAAGAACTGCCACTGTCTTTCTGGGAGTCAAATACTTCCCATTTCATCTCCATTTATAAGAATAGTAAAATCTCACTCAGAAAGTAAAAGTTGCTGTGTGTGGTGGCACATGTGATTAACCCCAGCACTTGGTAGACAGAGGCAGGCAGATTTCTATGAATTCCAGGCCAGCCTGTTCTACACATTGAGACCCTGTCTCAAAGTTATGGGTTAGGTTTACATTGTGGCTAGAACAATAGAATAACTGTCAAAAGATGGGCAAGGACAGAGAGGTGAGGGAGAGATGGCTCCATAGGTAGAGAGTCCTTGGCTGGCAAGCATGACAAGCTAGTTAAAATTTCTAGAACCAAAGTAAAGCTAGATGTGGCAGCACACACATCTGTAATCCCAGAGCCCCTATGGTGAGAGTTAAAGTAAAGACAGGAGAATCCCTGTAAGGACACAGGTTAGCTAATCTGACATATTCAGTGGGGATTTAAAAAAAAATAGACACTGTTTCAAAGTAGACAGCAAGGACCAAAACCTTGGATTGTTCTCTGGCCTCCAAACACTCTCTGTGGTACACTAATGTCCACTTTCATGAACACACACACACTCCACACACACATACACACACCACCACCACCACCACCATTACTATCATAACCACCACCACACCTCAATAAACATATAAATATAATAGCTTTAAAAATAAAATGAATTACAATATCTTGACTACATGAAATAATAAGTAACCATGAGTAAGTGCCAGATACTGGGATCTCCTTATTCTGTTAGTAACACATCTGTATCCTCTTTTCACCAGTGAGAAAAATGACAAAGGAGACAAGTCATGAAACTAGGGTCAGGAATTGAAGGACTGGCCTATGGTTCCAAGACTTAAGAGGGCATGAAAGAACTCACTAAATAAGATAAATAGCTTAATGCACCCTTTAAACAGCAAAATGACAGCAGAAAAAGAAGCCATTCAGAGAAAAATAGATATAAAATTTAAATTAAGACAAATCTAACAAGTCATAGTTTATGACAGGACTATTGAAGCAAACCCCACATCTCATAATACGAAATTTGACAAGGCATGATTTGGAATAGGGCCACTGGAGCAAGCCCTGTGTCAGATATTTCCTACTTTAAAAACTAGGGAAACAGCAAGCTGCCTGCAAGACATACCCACCAGGGTGATAGTGGCATGAATGTCACAGAAGTAATCAACCACTTTCTATTGGATTAAAAACCTTTCATGAGATGGAATCAGTGTCTGAAATTGTCTATGAAGCCAAGAACCTAAGGTAAGATATAGGTCATGGACCCCAGAGGAAATCCTACTGGTACTAAATGAACATAGCAATAAAGTGGCTTCCAGTTGAAAAAATGAAAAAAACTATAGAGAAATATTAGAAATGTCGCTCAGTGCGTAAAGTACTTGTGTAGCAGATAGAGACCCCAGGATCCATTTGTACCAGTGCATAAACCAATAGCGTGGGTGCTAAGGCACTTATCCACAATCCCATACTTAGGAGCCAGGGCAGGAAGAGCAAAAATTCAAGATAATCCTCAGCTACATAGCAAGTTCAAGGCTATCCTTGGAAAAACCTTCTCTTAACAAGAACAGCAAAAGAAGTATGTTTTCATAATTAAAAAAAACTCAAATGAGCCCTTTGTTACAATAGCCTGCAGGCAGCAAGGCAGACCCTTTGTCTGCGAGGTTCCCTGGTCATTAAGGGCACCGATCCTTTAGCAAGCTCATCCATCTGAGGGGTTAGTGCATTCCT